>VMDR010020371.1:0-17603 GCA_007922815.1 Macrotus californicus
GGCATTTTGTCTTTCTAAATGTTTGTATAATAATAAGAAAATGTAATAAATACTTTCATCAAGCTTCACATGGAAGCCCCACCCCACCACTGCCAGTCCTTACCAGTTTATTTCAGTGTGCCATAAAAACATCATTTCCTAAGTATTTCACGATTGGAGAAGTTGCAACACACTGCTCTACTTAACAAGCACATCAGGCATCAGCTGAATGGAGGGCTGTCTTTGAAAAAGGGCTTCAGTCCAACCAAACTGCCCTCGCTCTAAATCCAGAGATTCTCTTTGGCTTTGTTATTAGAGCCAGTACAAGCCATACTTAATTACATGCCTATACCACACACACCCACCCACATGATTTCAGAAAAGGAAAACAACCACAGATATCATAGAGTCCAATCCCTCAACTTATAGAGGAAATACCTGAATCACAGAGGGGTCAATACACATGGCTAGTTAGTATCAGAGGTTAAGAACAGACCCAGGTCCCTGGTGTTCATTCCGCAACAGAACAGTCTTACCATTGTACCTGCCATTTTTTTACCCTGAATGGTATTTTCAAACTTGATCACATAGCTTACTCTCCAAACTTGAAGTGGAATGACTTTGGGCTATTCTTACATAATTAAATCCTTTCTCTCAGGATAAAGATACATCATCATTGGGAGAACATAAAAAGAAGATATGCTTCCAACATTAAAGAGCATTCCCAAAGAGAATAGTTTAAATGCTTTACACGTGGTTGCAGGGTGCTCACGACCTCTCGAGACTAATGCATTTAGATGTTCAAGTCTTAACATGCTTTGTTGAAAAGTAACACTTGTGAAGATCAACTTCCATGAATGAATCAAACACATATGAGACCTGGCCCTGTGCAGAAATGTGAGCTACACCGTTGTAATGGAGTCAGGCACAGCAACATGTAGAGGGTGTCTCCCAACTAAGTCTTAAAGAAAGGAGGGGCAGGCATGCTGGGCCAGGGTCCCCAGTGCCTGAGATGCAATACTTGGAGGTGGGCAGGGCATCTGTATATCCCTGCAGAAGGGCAAGTCTAAGTTAACAGTATCCTCATGACTTTGAAATCAAGAAGATGAAGTCTTGTTTAAGAGGCAAAGGGAAGTTTGTGCAAATCCAAGGGCTTCAGGGCACATCGGAAATAAGTTTATGTGTGTATGGAGCTCCCATATCCCTCTGCACCATCTCAGCAGCATTCCCATCAACCCTGAAAGAGCATCAGGGCAGGAAGGAAGCTGATCCCAAGTTCACATGGCTGGGAGGTGTCAGAGCTAGATAGGACTTGAGTTGAAGATCCTGGGAACCCCACTGCATACCGCCTTGGAGTTCTGCGCAACAATGGGAAAATTGGTGGGTTCCTTGTGGCACCACATGGACCAAAACATCAATCACCACTGTGAGCCTGGAGGAAGGCTCAATCCGAAATCTGATGAAAGAAGTCTGTGAGGGCTAAATCAGGAAACCCCATGGGAAAGTCATCAGGAGGCCCTTGTGACGTTCTGGGAGTGAAATAACTTTTGTTGGGTTACAGATCACTACTTGCTGAAAGGCTGGTATCCAAGCAAACATATGTTTTAATGGATAAAAAAGATTTTCTGTTCCTAGCTCTGCCTTCTGCTTGACGGGTTTCTAGGGCATGGCGCCTAAGGCCACTGGTATATGAGTGTGTCTTCTATATTCTAAATGAAACAGTAGTATGTTTCACGTAGAAATTACGTATCACTTGCCAATTCTTCTCATGCTTTAGGGAAATGAATGTGAAGGAGCATTCTATGGGGTGTTCCAAATAAACTGCACCAATGATATGCACGTGAACAAGAGATCCGAAGAGCTGCTCATAAACGCTGATGCTGACTGAGGAAGTGTGCGGATGAAGCGGGCCTGATGGCGAATCTGTCTCAAACCGATGCTGTGGTGCAGACACAACGATCCCACCTGGGATGACGCTTTCACATAAACTTTCAAGTCACACCAGGAAGAGATCTTCGTTTCTTCTCTATTAGGTCTTCAAGTCTAAAAAAGGATTTTTAATAGAGCAGCAGAAATTCTTCAAATCACTCAGAACACTAATCCTCACAAAATTAACTAGCAATCTGTCATATGAACATGGTGGTATTTATTTTAAAAAGAGTGAGTTTCAAAATTGCAATCTCTCTCCTTTTTACTATCGTCTCTCTAGTTCTAGTTTTGTATCAGATTTAATAGGATTTAGGCAAGATTTGGTGGTTCATAAAATTATAATAGGGGAAGATAAAAGTGGATTCTTATATTTCCACATGTCATTCTGTAGGCACAGACACACCACTCCCACCAAAAAAACAAGCCAAACAACTAGATGCTTAAAAACCATAAAATCCTCGCCAAAATGAACCGAGATATAAGGGAAAGAATGCAGGAGAAAAAATGTGGGTTCTGCGGTGAAATCCACTTACTAGATGTGACCTTGGCCAAGGTCTTCAAGTTTCTGAGTTTTGGTTTCCCCATAGGTAAAGCAGGAAGAATAAAACTTACCTCATAGGGCTGGGGAGATTCGAATTACCATTTATAAACTGCCTGGCATGCATACAATAAAGTGTAACTGTTATGATTATATTTAAAATAGACTTAATTTAAAGACATGGTAGGTTAAAGAAAACCCCTTCTGGGTAATTACATACATAAACATCAGCCTGGCACTGAAATATACATCCCTCATTATGCACTAGAATGGCCTGTCACTGCCTTCTTCCTCGTTTTTCAAGTTTATGATGGGAGGTTATACCTGGGCATGAATGAAATGTAATTTTTAACACCCTGGCAGGATTTAGGTATTCCTGTGCCTGCATTATTATCCTGAAAGATAAAGTGCACTGGAGGTCATACTCTCTAGCACAGAGTAGATCAATTTCTTTTCTAGCAAAGTCTTAATTGTGCTTTCCCCTAACAAAATGAGTTGGGGAAGTGTGCTTTGTTACACCCAGCAAGAGGAGTCCTTCCTAAAATGCTGATGCATTGAAGTCATTGCAGATCTGGAAATAGTAATGGTCTTTCAAGGTGCCAGTGAGCCACTTTGCTGACCCACTGAAGGGCTGAGTCTGAAGGCAGAGGCAGACACAGGACTTGGGAGCAAAAGCCAAGTTCTGCTAGAAGAAAATTGGACGGAGTTCGTCTTTGCATTAAATCAAACAGCTAGTTTCCTGGTCTTCATACTTATGAATTCCAAATATATTCAAGCTTACTTAATGTTAACTTGCCTGTTGGAAAATGCTTCTTCCTAAAAAAATTTTCTCCGACAGCAGAAAACAGCAATCACATAAGTGAATCTGGGCTTCCCCCAAAGAACTTAATGGTTACAGTGCAAAGGGAGCATCAGTTCACCAAAAGACAGAACTTTCAGTCTAGGAGCTGTCTGGAGTGGCATGGGTCTCAGAGCAGTGTCCTCCTAGTGACAGAGATGAAGTCACGATGACCATCCCTGCCCGACATTATTGGAAGACTCCTTCACTGGACGGAAGGAAGCTCCTGGTGACCTCCTGGCTTTCCTTCCAGCTCTCAGGTTCTCTGAAGGCCCCTTATGGCAACAAGCAAATGACTTTGAAAGTCACTTTATTCATCATGTAGATTTCAGTCATACAAGTAAGTGAATAATATCAAAAATAGGGATATTGATAATATCAAGAAGTCATTTGAATATGAGCATGCTCTTTTTAGCACAGTATTTGAGATATGACATGGCTTTAAAAGATAAATTTAAAAATACCGATAAATATAATAAATATGTTAGAAACAAAAATATTAATATGTGTAAATGCTACATATTAATCTATTTTTATATAATATAGAGAAGGTTGAATACATATATATATTCAACCAGGCCTTAGAAAAAGGCAGGAATGGGAAGGAAGGGAAAGCTGGCTAATGCAAAATGTGTTTTTCTGTCAGGAACAGCTTTATGCCAGGCACAGGACATAGGTGTCATAGACTCTTCTCCATTGTGAGGGTCAGGCCAGCATTCACTGGTCTGTGCCCACCGAAGTGGCAGGAACTAGTGCTGCGTGGAGAGGAGCTGGTCTCACTTCAAGACGTGGGGCTGGAAGAGTGGAGTAGGTGAGGACCGCAGGTTCTTGTTAAGGGTTTTGTAGCGAAGGTTTCACAAGAGAAGCCACGGGCCAGGCAACGTGATGAACAAGACCTCGGTTGGTCTCGAGACCGTGAACACTTCAGATTCTAGCAAAGCCATTACAAATCTTAAAAAAAAAGGAAAAAAGCTCCCTGAGGGCTGTGAAAAGATAAATCACAGGAGGGGATGCGACTGCTTTTATACGTAACTGAGAATAATTGAAGAAACCACTCGGCAATGGAGAAAATACATTTCGCGATGGCGCAAAGAGGCACTGGAGCAAAGACAACTTGCAAGGATTATAAAAACAATAATGTGGGCTTATAAATAATACGAGAAATTGAATATGCTAATGACATCGTGACAATGAAAGCTAGAAATAGAGAATTAGGTTATACTATCTAATAGAAACAGGAAGCAGCGGAAAATGGATTTTCCCACAGGGAACCCTTGATCCTTTTCCTGCAACACAGAAAAATAGAGAAGGAAATGAGTATCTTTTGGGTGCCAGTCGTGAACCCTGCATTGGGCAAATCATTCCATACAGCTCTCTCTTCAGTCTCCAGGTAGATACTGTTTTCTCCGGTTGCAGAGGAGGAAACACACCCTCAGAGATGTCAACACCTTTCCTAAGAAGGGACAACGAGCCACCCGCAGGGCCTGGCGGACGTGGAGCAGTGCGTTTCCAGAGCGTTTCCCTAGCGCTCAGACCCCGCCGCCTGCTGCCAGTTCTGCTTGCGTAACACTGGTGATTTAATAAAATCGGGGAATTCGAAAAATCTTTCAAATCAGTGAAAGATGTAAGATTAGGGGGCTTATAACAGGTTTTAAAAAGCATGTCATTTTATTTTTTTAGTTAACACACACAACAAAGTAGGGAAGAGTTCAGAAACTCTCTCTACGTCCTACACACATACATGCTGAAGCCATGTAACCAATGCCACACAAGGCTGTCCACATTTGTAAGAGATATTTGTCTAGGGAAGGTTTGTTCCCACTTGTTTCAATGGAAAAGACTCATTCTATTTTTAAATAAGTGCGATGCATAGTCCCCAAAACATTTAAGTCAAGTTTAAGACATTTAAGAGCAGTTTACAACTACAACGGATAGTTTGTTTTTTCCTCACCTAAAGTGTTTTATTACCACTTCTTACAAATCCACATTTTAGGCACCCAAACCCTATCTTACTTCTTTGATTTAGTCTATTTTTCAAAGCTCAGCTATGCTTGTCACTTTTTTGAATTTCCACTATTAGAGAGAGAGGGAGGGAGAGAGAGGGGGAGAAAGGGAGAGGGAGAGAGGTGAAAAAATATAATATTTATATAAATATAGTTATATATACTTATATACTCATATTTTTATAAGTATATACATTAAAAAATATCTTTTTCCAACAAGGAGAGAAGGGTTGCACTAGCCCTGATAGCAGCTAAATCTGATTGCTGCATGTTCCACTTCGCCCAGGCATGGACCCAGCTGGTCTAAACACCAAGTGTTTTCTCTCTCTTTACATTCTTTATACTACAAATGAAAAGTAAACAACGTTTCCTAAAAAGTCAAGGAACTTTTTAAAAAAGAACTGATTTCTCCCTGCTATACCACAGAATTAAACCCCATCCTCAAAATTCAATGCTTGATTCATGTTTATGGAGAGTCATTCCTCAGCTTTAAACACCACAACCCTGTGTCCCACAGGGCACCTGAAAGACAATTTTAAAAGTGGGTCCTTTTGTTACGCCTCTCCAGGGATCATGTTGAGCATCTATTCCAATCACTAACGCTACAAAAATCACCTAAATACCAGCAGCTGGGCCTGTATTTTGAGCCAAATTCCTCTAACATCAATCATCTTTGAATGGGCCGCGTCAAGCAGAGCCATCCACACACTATGTGCATCACCTATATTTTACCAAGCCATCCAAATGATGCTTACAGTACAGGCCAATTAATTTTTAAAGGTTCAAAGCCCACAGTCAGGATTGCTTCTAGACCTCAATATTGCAAAGTACAAAGTAGCATTTTTTTACTTAGAATCTTTAAAATCTAGATTTTAAATCTTTTATGAACCAAACCATGACATACATAATGCAAACCGATTTATAAATATTTTTATTAGCACCGAGAGAGAAAATTCACATCAACCATTTGGAACACTGTGTGCTGAGGGAAAAACAAGGGGAACCGGAGGAAAAGCTCCTGACCCGTGTCGCCACCCAGAAACCCGGCCTCCAGAACATCCTATTGCCAAGTTACCATCCTTTCCTTTGCTATGACTATTGATTATGAAATTTGGGAAAGCAGGTGAGGGCCAGTGCTGATTACCACATCAGTACTCACACTCCCACCCAATTCTGGCAGTGTGTCCACGGTTTCAGAAGGGAGTTTGCTGTACCCACAGCCTCACCTCACCTGCACATGCACTGCCGCCTAAGGACTGCGCACTGACCCACTGCGCCCCTGGAGCATATGAATTTGTTTTACACGACAGCATTCCATCATGTGGCTGCCAGTAAACATTACTCTTTGCAATCAATATGCACTTGGATTTTTCCATTTTTACCCGGTTCTGGATTCTCGTCTGATGAGTATCCTTGTCCACTAACAGGCTAACCACCATCCTGTGGTTTCTCAACCACTGATCTCCCGGGCCTGGATCAGACAGAGAAAACAAACAAAGGTGGAGAAGCCTTGCTGTGCTTCTCCCTCTTACAACATCTGGGAAATTTGGGAAGAGGTAAAAGCCCTTCAAGGACACCTGGAATTTGGATCTGGCGTCACCGCTAACAAGCTGTGTAATGAGGGCCAGGCCACTTAGCATCACTGAGTCGCACTTTCCTCATATGCAAACATGGGGCTAAGCGGAATGGAATTAAACTCCTGATGTAAACACTGTATTTCTGCACCTGCCCAGAGCCTCCATTTGTAGTTATCAAGCTGTGTTAATTGACTGATGGACTAAATTCAGAGGAAGGGCTGGAGGTCTATGTTGGCAGAACTTGTAGTGGAAGTATATATATAATACTTAATTCTTGCCTTACAGGTAGACATGATTCAGTGCAGGTGTGAGAAAGGGAAGGGCATTTACAACAAGGGAACAGCATAAGCCATCAGAATGACAGGTCGCATCAGCTTGGCCCATATCTGTGGGCTGGGGGGACAGTGAGCACACAGAGGGAGACACATGGTAAAGGAAAGATGAACACAGCATCTGCAGCTCTTTGTTGGGCACTGTTACAATTTGTCATGGAGCCTGTGGATGAAAATCTACACTCGAGGCCAAGTTCTGTTCACTGAACGTGTTAGCCAATTTCAAGATGTTCTCAATCAAGATTTTATACACATCAAAACCCCTCAAAACATAATATAACATTACATACACAAATACTCCCTTCTTCAAACATGAAAAAGCATATAAGTATCATCAAATTCTCAGTGCAGTGTTTCTCTAACTCAGTGTAAGCAACTACTTGTTATAAAATGTTATCTCTGGGAGTCGAAAAAGGAGGAAAAGAATAAAATTAGGGGTTTGAACACAGTAATGCAGTTTAGATGCCAACTCTCAATCAGCTCTGGTATGAAGACCGACCTGATGTGGAACTGAGAGCAAGTTTTTACTCACCCTTCATCTATTAATCCGTTCAAAGGAAGTGCTCCTGACCAGGTCACACAGTTTATGCATAAACACTTGATTTACTTAATTAATCCCTGATATTACACAAGAGATTACATGGGAGGGCCACCCCCCAACTCTAGTCCCTTCTCCTAAAGAGGTAGCTATGCCTTAGTCTCTGACATGTATGTGACTAAAGGAAAAGCTACTGCTGAGGACATTTACAGAAATAGGACCCCTACATATATACCTCAGCTCTAGCTGCTTCCTATGAATAGAACTTCCTATGAAGTTACCTGATTCCTGCCTTGATTGCACAACGTTATGCTAATGCGTTTGGTTCTGGTTTTGTTTACTGTTTAGCATTAATCATTTCTGTGAATGTTTACCACATTCACTTTATATTGTATCAATCAAAAGATAGTTTCCAAAGTTGTAATTGGCTTAGATCGCACAAAGTTGGATTCCGCCCTCCCCTGCCCCCCCAGATACAAAGGAAGAAACATTTCCCCTGTCAAATGACTTAAAAAACAATCAGGTCTCAGTGCTGCCCTGGTTGCTGCCAGTTCAAGCATGCAGGAGTCACACAACACCACTTGTACTGTGGTGGGACCTGCGACTTCACCCCCGGGGCCAAGCCCTGCTCAGCTTTCTAGCTAATCTCATTGTCTCTAAGAGCCAACTTTTTGCCTAAAGTAATAGGATCATTCATGAGCAAAACTCAGGTGAAAAAAAGATATATTTCTACTTGTGCGTATGTGCGTTAAAGGATGAAATTCGCCTCTGCCAAAATTGCTTCCGCATACAAGTCCCCACCTGCCTCAGATTCCTCTTCACTCTAAATGGAAACTGCCGTTTAATTTCCTTAGTGACTTGGCTCTCAGACTCCAAATAGACCCTCTCTGGGTGAGGAGGCCCTTCCAGAAGGTGGCTCATCCCTCCACTCCTGTCTGTCCCTGTTGGTCTTCTCCACCAACCTTCACAAGAGGTGATACCTTTCGGCTAAAATGGTCTTTGCTGCTTTCAAGCCACAAATCCCTCCCCTGTGGAGAGCTTAGTACTCTGGGAGCCACAGCAAATGGCTGGAACACCATAAAAGGAGATAAGGAGCAAACCTGTGGTGAGGTTGTGGGTTGTAAAATAGTGATCCCTCTAGGCACACTGCAAAAGACTGGAGAGGCCACTAACGGGGGATTGCCATCAGACTAGTGATTGACGTCAACCGCAATGGCAAAATGTTTCAGCGACAGAGGCTACGAAAAGACTTTTCTACCTTTACGTTCTACCCTCTCCACCTGAGTGTTGCCCATTACACTGTGACTTACATCATCCACGTATTAACATCCTTAATCAGGAGAAGGACCTTTGATCTCCCACCACCCTCGCTCCTTCTCTGCCCTAATACTGCTATGCCAGTGCAATGTTTGTCTAAAGTTTCATTACACCAACTTCTCCCAAAGCAAGGTGATGCTAAAATGAAGATTTGGCTCTCAGCAAATGACCTTTTCCTGAAATAAACCATGAAGACAAAACCAGGGTCATAGCTAGTACATTAGATGGCATACCACAGTACTACGAGATAGGTAACCACGAAGTAGAGCACATTCAGACAAAGTTTAATTCTCAGTTCTGCAAAAGGAGAAAAGAAATAATAGTCAAGATCTTCTGGAGGGAATGGAATCGTCTCTGTAAGCGTGTCGTTTATCGTCTTGAAATAGATTGGGTGAGCTCGTCCCCAGCCACGTATCCACAACCATGTCCACCCACCACGTCTATGCAATGTCCCAGTCCAGTCCCCAACTCCAAGATCCCAGAGAACTGACTCAGTGGGACAGAGGAGGCACTGGGCTTCAGGCCAGAAGGTGACTGAGGGATGGGACTTGGAATGCCCACTGCAATGTTTCCAAGTCATATTTCTACAGTTCAGTCAAAGTGAGCTTATCCTGAAAATCACAGGTTTGCTTTTGTCCTAGAATTTTATGTGTTTTGATCAAATACCTGCCATGAGCTTTCAGACTTAATCGTGTCTGGTATCATTAGGGAATAAAGAAAAGAGTCTGTTACCTGATGCCAAAGTTGTACATTTCTGTCCTTATATATCTAGCAGAGTGGAAATCTCCTCAACTGTCACACCCAGGTTCCATGTATGCATGGGATGGGGAGTGGCCCTGGGTATGGGAAATGTTAGCGGTATGCCTTTGGAGAAGATCGGTGTCCTCATTCACTCAACAGATGTTTACTGAGATTGTGTGGCAGGTAGTAGGTGACGTGCATCTGATCCTAACAGACCAACTGCTTGGTAAAAGAGGGATATGGGTTGCAGGCATTTCTCATCAGGTGTGAGAAGTGGAAGAATGGGAAAACACAGACAAGGAATAAACAACTCAGGCTTGGAGGGGTCAACGAAGGTTTCCTGGGCAAAGGGCTAGCTGTGCTCTAATGAGAAAGATAGATAGGTGGCTTCCATAGCTTGGCTGTTGTAAATAATACTGCAGTGAACATAGGGGTGCATCTATCTTTTCAAATCAGTGTTTTGGATTCTCTGGATAAGTACTCAGAAGTGGAATCACTGGGTCATAAAGCAGCTCTCTTTTTAATTTTTTGAGCATCTCCACACTATTTTCCATAGTGGCTATACCAATTTACCACCAAAAGTGCATGAGGGTCCCTTTTTCTCCACATCCTCACCAACACTTGTTATTTGTTGATTTATTGATGATAACCACTCTGACAGGTGTGAGATGATATCTCGTTGTGGTAACTATGTATAGATGCTAGATCTATTGGGGTGATCACTTCATAAGTTATACATAAGTGTCTAATTACTAATGTTGTACACCTGAAACAAATATAATATTATAGGTCAACTGCAACAGAAAATTTTTTTAACTATTTTCCAGAAATATAAGATAAAAAGAATTAAAAGATACAGTAGGGGGTTGATGAGAGGGAAGCATGTCTGACGCAAAGGGAACAGAGTTCGCTAGGCAGCTTACGTACCCTGGAAGCAATCTTTGAGGCTTCCAAAGCTCTGAATATTAGAACATTTCCTCATGTAAATGGATGAAGAAAAATATGCATCGGGGATACACAGTAACTTCTATCTCAGTAGAATCCCCGGGTTGAACATCAGTAAGTTTGGGAATAGGAGCCTCTATGCAACATAAATAAGAAGTGGCTTTTTTCCTGAACCACAAGAGTCCAAACATACATTCAGATCCAGGATGTCACCACAGGCCTTGGCAGCAGGAGGGAAAACAAGAGATTAGCATTCACCCAAACACAACACGTGTTTTTAATAGATCCAGTATAATTTATCTATTTGCACGAAGTGTCTTACACGAAGTGTCACTTTTTCCCAAAGGAAGAATCAGTGGTCTTTGTCCCCATCTGTTTCCAAACATGGTGAACACAAGGGTCCTGACTCTGCTTCCCGTTAGGTCCTTCCCTAATGCCAACACTGACTTTTATCACAGACTCGTAACGTGAGTGCAGCTAAACAGGTCCTCACTGGAGAGAGATGAAAGGGTCTCGCTGCTTGATTCTTTCTGCTGGTAATCAAACTGGCACAGTCATCATCCTAGGATCTGTATCAATATTTATTGACCATGAGAGAACTCCACACGCCTCGCTGGCTGGAAAAGTTTACCAGCAGCCGCTTTAGTGTGGTTAAATTCTCATACAATTACATGTTTATAATGCAGGTATAGGTCCCTAGAGATTTGCATGAAAGGTATTTTAAATGTTAATGCCTCTATTTTAGTAAACAAAGAAAATATTTGTGAGTCTCTGGATTTCAACCTTTTTTTCTTTATAAATTCTGCAATGTCTGAACTGTTATGATGGGAATGTTTTATTTTATTGTCAATAAAAACTATAAATAAAGATTTATAAAACTATAAATATATAGTTTTTAATGTATAAATATATATTTATTGAAGCTATAAATAAATAGTATTTGTGTATATTCACATATTTATTTATATATGTATAATAATAAATATTTATTTATTTAGAGTTTTCTTTTTTAAATAAAGTAAACCAGGGTACTCTGAATGGGCAGCTGGCTAGACTGTTCCCAGAATGCACTTCAGGGACAAGGGGTGCTAAATGTCCATGACAGTTGCTGTCCGTGGCTCAAGAGGTCCAGGAGAAGGAGTCAGCCCAGCTGTAGCGGGGGCCAGAGTCTTCAGTTTTTCAAAGCTTTCTAGAATATTAAAGGATTATAATAATGCTTCTAGACCCCAGAAGTGAACCTTTGTGCTTGGTTTACATTTGGAAAAACATTGAAGACACTCAAAATCCTTAATGATTGAGGATAGTCAGAATGAATACTGGATGGCCAAGTTCAGATGAGGCTCTGGGCTCTTCCTTGACTATCTAAACTCAGCAAAGCTGAGGGTTAACGCCTCTGAACAGCTTCCAGGAATTTTCTAACAAGTAAAACGTTCTGTTTGCACTGATCTGTATACATGTGACTTACCTTTAAAATTAAAAGTGTTCTCCCAAAACATATGGACAATCTAATTTCATATGTCCCTTAGGTTTCTTCTGTGTTTGGTCTGGGTCAATCATTCTATTCCAGATAAGCAAACTCATTGCCAAAAAGTTTGAAATAGAGGGCTCACTCTGCCAATCTTTCTACTTCTTTAATCCATGGTAAAATTTCAGACCAGAAGCTCTGTCCTGTAGCAGATCATAGAAAAGACTCAATTCATCTACACTGAATGAACCCACTGAGAAGTGTTTCTTCAGAAATCACTTTATGCTTTCCTATCAATCTTCTGTAGCAGTGGACATTAACTGCAGAGAATTTATCCAGACTAGCATTTCTGTGTTGGGGTAAAGTTGGAGCCTCTGAAATGATTCATTAGAGAAGTAAAAAATGTAGTACCCTATTTTGGTCAAAACCACTGTTTTCCTCACAGTATCTGTATTTTCCACTTTTTAAAAGAAATTTTAATTTACCTTCTGTGGCAGACAGACACTAATGATCCTAACCTCTTGGTATCCATATACTTCTGTAATCCTCTCTCTCTGAATGAGGGTGGGATCTGTGACTTGCCTCTAGCCAATAGATTATTGCAAAGGTGACAGGCTGTCACTTCTGTGATTATGTTCCATAAAATTCTAACATTCACTTTGCTAGGAGACACTCCCTTGCTGGCTTTGAAGAAGAAAATGGCCATGTCAGGGAGGCCCACATAGCAGGGAACTATGAGTGGTTTTTGTCAACAACCAGCGGGAAGCTGAGACCCACCAACCAACAAGCCACCCAAGCCTGAATCCTGCCAATAACCATGTGAGCTTGGAGGCGAAGCCCCACCTGACACTGCTTGCAGCCTAGTGAAGCAGAAGACCCACATAAACTGACTCCTGATCCACAGAAACTGTGTGATGATAAATATGCATGGTTTTAAAGCTGCCAAGTTTACTGTCACATTGCTGTGCGGCAATACATAGCCAAAACATCGTCTTACAGGACAATAGTTCAGAGGCTGACACTTGTCCTTTCAGTGAGATCCAGTTGTCCAAGTGGACTTCCCATGTCAGATACAGTCGTGCTTAGGAAGCACAGCCTCCCAGCAAATAGTGAGACTCAACAGGCCACCTTGCTCAGGACAGGCGATGCCTGGCTGGTTACCTCCTTCCCCAATGGGGATCACCGATCTCCGTTTCTCCAATTGTGGTTAGCTTTTTTACTCAGCAGTTCTTCCATGTTTTGTTATAGACATGGAGCTGTATTTTTTCTGTAAGCTCATGTTTACTTTAAGAGTATAATATAAACACTGAATAATCCTTTCCCCCACCAACTACAGGATAAAAGACTTGGTCATGCTGTGAAAAGAAGACTAGATATTTAGTTGACCTTGAGGTTAGAGGACAGGCTTGTTACTAAATTTGGGCCAGCTCAATTTTCAAGTAAGGCTTGAGTCTCAAGAGGCATTTTTTAAAAGAAAGCTTGTGGGTATTGACACTTTTGGACTCTGAAAGGAAGAACGTATAATGGCTCCCAAAAGATGCTGTCAGCCCTTCCGTATATTTGTTGATCATTTTACTTAGGTCACTTGTCCTTCTATGTGGCCTGGCATAGGGAGTTTAAAAAGCTCTTTGGAGGCCAGCAGAGAGAAATGATGGTATTTAATTGGTGGCAAGATCCTTAGTACTGTGATCAGCAGTACATGAAGCTGGGGGGCATTTGCATGTCACCAGAATATCATCTGAATGAGAAAAGAGAAAACTGAGTCCAGGAGGTAGGGCTGGTACCTCCACTTCGTGAGGTTTGAGAGAAGCTAGGCTAGTAAGCTGGTCACTTACTTCCTTGTTAAGGATCCCTCATCTGCCACCCCCTGTTGAAAGGCTGCTGCCTTCTGGAGATGATTGCCCAAAGCCTTTTCAGTTTAGAACTGTGTGCATGCCATGTGGCATGGGGTTAGAATGATAGATTTTCATTGTTAGAAGGCGACCTTGACAACCATTTTTTGCAATCCTCAAAATTAGTTTCACATGCATCACATCTGTGCCAGACATGAGTTAAGCACTGTGGATACAGGATCCAGGAACAGCCATTCCTGACCTTGAGAGGCTCAGTCAAGTAGGAAAAGGGGCATTGTAAAAGGCAGCATAAAACTTTAAAAGGCCAACAGTATCAAATGTTGAGGACATGGAGAACTGGACCTCTTACATGTTGCTGCTGAGACTGTAAAATGGTACAGCCACTGTGGAAAACGGGCAGTTCCTTATTAAGTTAAGTACGTTCCTACGCTATGACCCAGTGATTCCACACTTAGGTAATTACCCAAGAGAAATGAAAACACATTTCCTGAAAAAGACATGTAGGAGAATGTTCACAGTAGACTCATTCACAATAGCCAAAATCTGGAAAGACTCCAAATGCCCATCAATAGGAGAATGAATAAACAAATTGTGATATAGTCATAAGATGGAATACTACTCAGCAATAACAACGAATGAAACACTGATATGGTGGATATCAGTACCTATCACAACATGGATGACTCTCGAAAACACTGAATGAAAAAAGTGATAGACAAAAACATACATATACTCTCTAGTTCAATTTCTATGAAGTGCAAGGATAGGCAGCCTTAATCTTCCTAAGTGGCTGGAACCTACAGAGAAGGGGCATAAGGAGCTTCCTGTGAGGTGAGAATGTTCTATATCTTGATTAGGTAGACGGTTAGACAGATGTGCACACTTAACAAAACCCACTGAACGGTCCACCTAAGACATGTGCACTTCACTGTATGCAAATTTTGGCTCGGTTAGAAATAAAGGAATTAATTGAAAGCACAGGATTTAAGAATCAGATCTGCATTCCTGCTGCATCTCTGAAATTCACTCACTGTGACCCGGGCCAGTTATTTAATCCCTGGGAGCTTCCCTTTTCTCACCTGTGACATAGGTAATGCTGCCTAAGGTTTGCCGTCTCAGGGTGTACTGAGGATTCAAAAGTGGTAACATTCGTAGAATCTTTTGCTTAATGTCTGGCACATGGTGTACAACAAATGAAAGCTATTATCATTCTTACTCTTTTAAAAAACCACATGAAGTATGTATAAAGTGCTAGGTTCTATGCAGAAAAAGCAATTCTGCCTCAGTGGCAAATGGGCCAGAGAGAGCTATATATGAATGGGATGACGGTGTGAACTAGCCCTTGAAATAGGGTTTCCCCAGGTGGAAGAAGGGGTGGAGGTAACCCATCCCTGCACCTTTTTTAACCAAATTACTCTGACCCCTGCAAATTAAGCAGCTTTCATGGAACTCAAGGAATCTGCAAGGAGGTTCATTCAGCAAGTACTCATTAACTAGATGCCGTACATCATGCTCGGTACTACAAAGGGGAGAGATCAAACACCACATGACTGTGAACACTGATTATACTGGAAGTGTGGCTTCCTTCAGGAGCAATAGGAAACAGCCAGATTACGAATGTCTTTGAACCTGCTAGGCCCCCATCACGTGGAATCATGGCTATTGAGGTATTTTAAGGGAGATTATATTGTTTTCGGCAGACAAAGCTGGGTCTGGAATCTGGAATTGGGCACCTTCTTGCTCTGTGGCCTTTTGCAAATCCCCTCACCTCTGAGAGCCTCAGTTTTCTTACCTGCAAAATATCTAAGACTTGGAGATTAAGTGAGATAACTCGAGTGAAAACAGCTCGTACAGTAGGGCACTTAGTACACTAGAAGCTTGAAATACATTCATGTACTTCCCAGGGAAACGGCTACAGAAAATTCCAGACTAGAGTTAGATTATAACTGTGGGAGGAAGGTGTCCCTTAACCTCCAACTATAATAGTGCTGATTGAATCACTGTCATTAAAGAATTAATCCCTCGAAAGGAAAAATGTTGTTTCAGATTTTAAAGAGACTTGTATTTTAAAGCCCAAAACCGTTCTACTGTAATGGTCAGTATCTCTTGACCAAAACTGGCCCAGAATAAGTGGCGCTGGCACAGGCAGGCGGCTCTGGAGCCTTACACAACAGTAAACAAAGTCACTGAGAAGGGACCGTTTCTTTCGTGAGCACACGTCTCACTCAACATCTGCTCCCTGCTTCTCCTGGGATCAGGCAAAATGCTTTCAGAATATTTGATCTAAATAAACCTCTTGATATAGACACTTCTTTCCTGAAATTTTAATATGGGAAATGATGTTTGTTTATCTACAGGAATCTTCAGGTGCCCGGGGCCACGCTCAAATTTAGGGTTTCAAAATTTCATTTCTGGCAATAATTACATAGGTGTGTTCTTTATTTTATTTAATATCTCTTTCCTGTGTTTTTTTTTAGCTCCCAGAACCACACTGAGTATGTCATCACCGCGACAGAGTGGTTTGTAAACCCTCTAAGTGCTACTCACCAGTATCGCCACAGACCAGCCCTGTTATAAGAAACCTCTTAAAATACACGGACTAGGGCCATGCTGAATTTGCTGCCTCCAAGGGTATGAACTAAGGCCAAATGCGAGCATATGCCTACCGAGGAAACGGCCTTACACTTTTTAAACATATCAAATACTCCAGCAAAATAAAGTACCTGCTGTCTCTCACTCTGTTAGGATAACCACAGGTGAAGAGATGTGCAGATGGGCAAGAGCTCCCCAGGGCCTTCCTCGGGCTCCTCACACCTTTAAAGGAAGGACCCCTCTTAGTTCCCTTCAGAAAGGTGACACATCATCTTAAGAGTCAGCCAATGCCTCCACAACTCGTAGTGGTCAGAACCTGTATCTTCTTGCTTGTCTCACTTAAAGCACAAGAAACTGAAACCACAGTTTTTGCAACAATATCTCACATTCAGCTATATTTTGTGAATAAGACTGTGATTGGCATAAGACAACTGCATATACTAGGTACGTGTATGGGACTGTCTGACGGTTACTTCAAAACACAAATGAGAAAGGATGGTTAGAAGCCTGTTCTGCCTACACAACAAAGTAACTGAGGTTTATCCTGCTTTTTCCCAAAAAGCAATGAAAACAAATCTTCACTATTTTACTGATATTCTCTCTTCCCTAATGACAGACTTTAAAACATCCTAGCCACGAGTCCAAAAGCACCCACTAATGATCTGTGAAGCCCTTTGGATTGACTTGCCATTAACTCACTGCTCCTACAGTATTTAAATGTTAAGCCATCATTCTTGTTCCTCTTAGACTGCTGTTTGTTCTAGGTGGACCAAATAAAATAATTCAGAAAAATTGCTCGGATGCACACATCTGAGCTCTTTGATGTGAGCATCTCAGGGGTAGAGCTCTTGCTGCCTCTGCACAGGGAAGGGAAGGCTGGCCACGATTTGCTATCTGTTCAGACATTTGATGAGCAAAACCAGGTATCCTTGGGGCAAATTATAAGGCACAGAAAA
>VMDR010020372.1:0-10473 GCA_007922815.1 Macrotus californicus
GCAACCTCGGTATGTGCCCTGACCAACGATAGAACCCACAATCTTTTGGTTTATGGACAATGCTCCAACCCACTTAGCCACCCAGCCAGGGCAAAAGTTTTGATATTTCAGTAAAGAGCAAAGGAAGGCTGTGTTTGTTATTTTGCTTACATATATAGTAGAAAGCAATAACACAGCAATTTGTTTTGAAGGAAATATTGTAACCATGTTCCTACAGCTGAGCCCTCTCCTTTGATTGCTCCTACCATCCTGCTTTAGGACTAGTAGAATTTTAACTTTTTAATGTCTGTTCTGTTGTAACAAGAAGTTGCTTAAGATCTTAACCATAGACTCAGTAAGTTTGCAACATGCTCTTGAATCACCAACATGTGACCTGTCACTCAATAAGCTTACAGAAACTACAGGTAACATCTTAACATATAATTTTTGTCTTCCTCATACAAAAAATCAAAGAAAAAAGGATAATGAAGCAATGATTACAGGTTTGCTTTGCAGAAAAGAATGAGAACCAAGACTACCCCCAAATGCATGTGATCATCCAATGGTGTCTCCAAGTCTGAAAGTTGAGATCTCATCAGAGAACTGGAAACCATGGAAATTTACCCTAAATCTCCATCTCCCATTCCTCTTTTGGTGCTTAAAAATCCTAGTTTGGTCCAACGAGCAAGTTGGATTTGAGGCATCTCTAAGTCTCCTACCTTCTCAGTTGGTGCCTTCTCAACCAATAAACCTTTCTTTGCTCCAAACTGTGAGGTTTTGAATTTTGGTTTTGTGAAGCCCTGGGCACACCGACTGGAGTTTAGTACAAACATCTTACCATAGGATTTCAGGTGTAAAGACTGAGTGTTTAAGTCTCCTGTACTGATGTAGGCATTAAAAAAACCTAAGAATTTAAAACTATCATAAGCTCTTGAATAAGATTACAAAGTTTCCAAAGAGTGACCAGGATATTATGGGTCTATATTGTATGAAAAACATTTGACAAAAATTGAGAGAAGAAAAGATGTAGGCAGAATAGACATGGAAAAGACATAAAATATGTTCTGTGTGGGCCCAAGTGGTAGAATGAAAAGAAATGAGTGTGAATAACAAGAAAGCAGAGGGCTGTTCAATCAGAAGACATTTTTAAGCAAGCATTCCAAAAATGGAAATGGCCACCTTAGATATTGGTAAATTTTCATACATTTCAGTTTGTATTGACATTTACTATGATGTTATAGAGAGGACTCAACCACTGAATTCTGGATAAAACAATGTTAAACTGACCGTGAGCATCCTAACATCTCAGGTGAGGTTGCCCGTGCTCATTTGTTCAAGATCCCTGAGCCTGTTTCCTACAGTCTTGGACCATGATAAGAAGATTTGGGCTCTGTGTTCCATCTGGGAAAGAAGGAATGGGCTCAGGCAACATAAGCGGCAGCAGATTTACGGTCTCCAGTCTCTGCTCTGAACTGTGTGAGTCCATGTCTCTTGTGATATCCCCACCCCCACTCCCCACTTTTCTGATTAAGGATAGCCTGCAAATGAACTAGTGCAATATGCATTGCTTAGGTTCTTTTTCATTAAATGTAGCATAAGTAGATATCAAATTCCACATGAGTAGCTAATTGCACATAGTGCCTGTAGAGATGACTATTGGTTACACACCAAGGGTCAGATGTAAGGGTCAGGGTCACCCAAACCAGACACTTAAACATGACCCAGGGTCCCTGTGCTCTTCCTCACTCATCTCCCCCTACTCCACTGTCTTCCTTTCTGACACCCCAGTGTTCCTTCTTCTCCCTTTTACAAGTTCACTATTCATGCCAAAAAGAGAAAAATTATTTCTTCTTCCACTGCATTCTCTCTCTAGTTTATTTTCTTCTCCTTTTCTATTCATGATATCTTTATATGTCCTTATACCTTTGCCTATACTGGATCTTATTCCGTCCTTTCTACCTTCCTTCCTTGAACACTTAATACTTTTCAGGTACTTAACAACACAAAGAGAACTAAAACATGGCTGCTTCTCTCAAGAAGGTCGCACTTTCCTCTCCTCTAGGCCCTTCTGTGAGGGCAAAGTTTAAGAAGTTCAGAATGGGAAGAAGTGAGTCCATGGACAGCAAGGTGCAGGCTGACCTTTTAGTGTGAAAAGCAGTGATTAACCCGAGGCCTGCCCTGTGAAATGATTGTTCTTTTTCAGAAGGTTCAGCATTTTGTATTTCTTTAGAGAAGTAAGTTCCATGATGAAAATGCAAAATAATATCCCCTGTGCTTGGTTAAGTATATTAGTGCAGAATATAACAGCTAACTTACTACCTGCCCAGTTCTTAACTTTTAGAAGAGTAGCACATGATATCTTTAAGATGACCTATTTTCACTAAAATCACCAAAGAAGGAAATTTCTGCCCTGTTTTGAAGAAATAATTAAGTTGCTGGATGTAGCCTTGAGCAAAAAAACAAGTCAGACTGCCCTGGTTCTCTGGCTATTTCCAGCACCACCAAGGACGACAGGATGAATAAACCCTGTAGGTGGTTCAAGCTCGTCAGGGAGGAAGCTCCACTCTCAGTAACTTGAGAATTTATCATATTTTTAGAATAAAACACTTCACCTCTCACATTCAATACTCACTAAGCTCTGATATATCTTTCTCTGAAATTTTTCATGTTTCCATTCCCTTTCCCTCATCCCTACTAAGCCCTATCTAAATTCTGCATCATCTCAGCCTCTAAATAATCTTTTGCATTACCAACGAAGCTTTAGTCTAAAAAGGTTTGAAATATTTCACTCTAAACACCAACACTTTAATAACAAATTAGTATATGGAATTATAGCTCAAAATTATTTATAATATCTACACCCTCAACCCAGCAAATGTTACTGATTATTTTAATAACCATCACCCACTGAACTGGGCCAAGGCGAAACAATAGTGAGCAAAACTAGACACAATGGCACTTGAATACTAATGTAGAAAACACACATCAATCAAATAATTGCAAAAATAAAATTTAACTAAGAGGAAGTGTTACGGGAGTTTTTAGTAGGGAAACTGGACCAGGTCAGGAAGGTTTTCCTGACAGAGTGATGCTTGACCTGAGAGCTGAAAGATGAGTAGGTCTTACTCAGGGGCAGAAGAAAGGAAGGAATTCCGTGGTGGGAGGAGCCATCGGACTGCCATGTACAGGTGACAAAGTCTCCCTGGAGCCCAGCCGGAGTTCTAGAGTAAAGACTGCCTATTAGAGAACTCATGCATCAGAAGAAATAGTGAGGCTCTTTTACCACCTTCTTGCTTGTTCATTGGCCTGGGGCCACCCCCAAGAATAGTGTGAAATGGCCAGAAAATTCAAGCAGACCTTAAGAATGTTAACTGTTAGAGACTCAGTGAACCACTCTCCTGGTAGCTGGGCAAGGAGTCCTTTCCTGCGGCAGAGTGTTAACTGTGCTCCCCATGTCTACCGTGATCCCCCATAATAAATGATACCCGAGAGCAGGAACAACCCCTTAACAGCATAATGAGTGCTGTTAATGGTTACTGGCAGAAAGGGGCAAGAACTCAATTCTGAACCCAGATCTGTGTAATGCCAAAGTCCATCATCTTTCCACTGTTCAAACTCAGCATGTATTGTCTGACACCTACTTGGTACCAAGTGGGACCACAGTGAACAAAACAGACAAAGGCAAGAGTTGTGAAGCTAGACATCTAGTCCTTCAAAATACTAAAATGACTTGCTCATATGTGTACAGAACCACCATGGGCAAAAAAAAAAAAAAAAGTGTTAAATATTTCAGTTTTCATGAAGGTGGAAAATAAATGTAGTTAGACAAATAAGCTTGACACATCTCTTCATTACTTCCTCTCTCCCTACATTCTTCCAAATTTTTGTTTAAATGAGGCTAGAGGAGGGCAAAGGCTTTTTGGCAGAATCTCCTGCTTTGACAGAGGCTAGAAATAACCTCCCATCTCACTTTGCCAAGCAGCTCCACTGGCCCCTAAGGTTTTTCCACCACAGGAAGTTATTCCTCTTTGTTGGGTGACTGCACTCAACAGACAGTCTAAAGATGTGAACTGTTTGGTGGTGGAGGGTGCCAACAACAGGCTGTTTCAGAACAGGCTCTATTGCAAACAGCCTTGCCTAATGCCACCGTTTTCTTCAGGTTCCTGCTCTGCTGACATGAATATGCATAGACTGGTTCCCTGAACTTTCTGTCCCTGGCTCCTTGAACAATGATGGAATTGAGCAAGATCTCGTTTTTTTCCACCCTTACCCAAGTCACCTGGAAAGCTTTTATAAAACACTATGCTAGGCCCCATTCCAAATCAATAACATCAAACCCTATGGAGGTAGGTCGTAGACATCTTATGTTTTAAAAGCCCTACCACTTTCGCTATTAGCGGTCAAGGCTGAGTTATTAGATGACATAAATAAATAGCTGCATGATGGATAAAGACCTTTTTAGTACAAATGATTTATAATCCCATGAACAGCCCAACTATCCCTTGTACTATTTCATTTGTCAAGATAAATATATTGAGTGTATATTGTAAATCTAACAGTGTGCCAAGCAGGGAAGACAACAGTAAACTTTCCCTGGTTCCTGGGATAATTTACAATCCAGAAGAAACAGTGAATATCTATTAGTCTACTGGGCAAATGCTATGAATGCACTATTTTCACAGGACTGTGTCAGATTAGATGCTGGAATGGAGGTCCTTACCTCTAGATACCCACTTTATATAATTGCTCTACTGCCCAAAGACAGGAGATAGAACAGATTCCTTCTTCATATCTTTGCACATTGATTTTTTTAAAACTAAATTCATGTAGTTTTTGACTTTTTGCTGCATTTTGATCAATGACACATTTTCCTCCTTTACCCACCATAATGAAAAGTTCAACCCAAACTCTGCATTGAATTGACATGTATTTAGAGGTCCTCTGATCTAATTTTCTCACCACCAAATGGATTAGCAGAATGATTTGCCCACAGTCATACTTATGGCTCATTGTTGTTATCCACAAAACTCAGGTGCTCTGCTTCTCAGTTCAGTGATCACCTCCTCAGAGCCACTGTTCACGACTTTCAGGCAGGGAATTTATCTTTTGCTTAACTCTCAGAAGACGTGGAATGGTGAGTTCCTTTGGTTTAATGGCAACCATGACACTCTTTATTGTAATTGTATTCAATGTTAAGATAATTCAACGTTGTTTGAAAAGCCACTTCTTTGCAAACATCCATTTGACCTCGATTATTTAGTCCCTACAATTTAAATCAAGGAGGAAATATTACAGTTAATTGTTTTCTCCTGAGTTTCTTTGTTATGCATTTTATCTCACTAAATTGGTAATAAAAATTCTACCTTTTGAAAAACTTTTTATTGTTATTCCATTACAGTTGTCCCAATTTTTCCCTTGCTGCCCTCCTCTGCCCAGCCCACTTCCTGCTCCCACAGTCCATCCCCACACTGTTGTCCATGTCCATGGGTTATGCATACATGTTCTTTGACTAGTCCCTTCCCTTTCTTTCCACCATAATCACCCCACTTCCCCTCTGGGTGCTGTCAGTCTTCCATGTTTCCATGCCTCTGGTTCTATTTTGGTTATTAGTTTATTTTGTTCATTTGATTCCTCTTATAAGTGAGATCATATGGTATTTTTATTTCACCAACTAGCTTATTTCATGTAGCATAATGCTCTCGAGTTCCATCCATGCTGTCGCAGAAGGTGGGAGCTCCTTCTTTCTCTCTGCTGCATAGAATTCCATTATATAAATGTACCACAGTTTTTTGATCCACTCATTGACTGATGGGCACCTAGGTTGCTTCCAGCATTTGGCTATTGTAAATTGTGCTGCTATGAACATTGGGGTGCATAGGTTCTTTTGAATTGGTGTTTCAGGATTCTTGGGGTATATTTCCAGCAGTGGAATTGCCAGATCAAAAGGCAGTTCCATTTTTAGATTTTTTAAGAAATTCCATACTGTTTTCCACAGTGGCTGCACAAGTCTGCATTCCCATCAACAGTGTACTAGGGTTCCCTTTTCTCTATAGCCTTGCCAGCACTTGTTGTTTGTTGATTTATTAATGATGGCCAATATAAAAGTGACTAGTTATTATTCAAAGCCACCAAAATAAATTTTGTAAAATTTTATTTATTTTTAATGTCATTTTTCCCAGAATTATTGAAATATAATTGACATATAACATTATGTAAGTTTAAGGTATATAATGTATTGATTTGATACACATATATATATAGGGAAATTATTTCCACATTAGCATTAGTTAACACCTTCATCACCTCACATAATTACCACTTCCTTTTTGGGGTGAGAACATTTAAGATCTACTCTCTCAGCATCTTTAAATTATATAATATATTAACAATATAATACATTATAATGTATTATGATATAATACATTAGCAATAATACATTATTGCTAATTATAGTCACCATGAGGTGACATTACATCCCCAGGGCTTCCTTGTTTTTTAACTGGAAGTTTGTACCATGTAACCACTTTCATGCACTAACATTCTTGAAATGTAAAATTATAGAAATAAAGAACAAGTTTGTTATTTTGTGGATTTATTTTGAGTGGATGTGGCTTAAAGGGACAACATGAGATCCTTGTGATCAAAATATTCTGTATCTCAACTGTATCCAGGTAATATCCTGGTTGTGATGTTAGAGGATAATTTTGCAAGATGTTACCATTGAGGAAAACTGGGTAAAGTATAGTGGATTACTCTGTGTTATTTCTTAAAACTGTGTGTGAGTCTACAATTATCTAAAAATGAAATCTATTAAAAAGAAAACAATTTCCCCAAGCAAACAAAAATTGAAAAGAAAATTGACATTTGCACATTCTCCTACTATCTGCACAACTTCTCAAATCCCTAATAAAATTCCAGTAAGACACGTGCAGCCACAGGAAGCTGAGATGAAATACATTGGGACTCACGGCACTTGCGCGGAGCGAACTGAAGAGGGAGGCAGGGGTTCCAAGTGCAGTAAGGCACGGATTAGGTCATGTTGTCAACGTAACCAGTGACCTGGAGCTGTGAGGAGGAGGCAGACACGGCACTCAATGACCCAGTCCAGATATTGCAACCTTGACTAATTAAAAAACGATATTGTTTTTCTTTTGAATTGATTTCTTTTGAAATCACAAAAGTAAATGATTCTGTTACCCCAAGAAGTCATAAAATATATTTGTATATATTACTATATATTATATATATTACATAAAATATATTATATATATATTTATGAAGACTCAATCAAAGTCAGCATTAGTTTTTGTAAAAGTTAAGTATACGTACAAAAACAAATTTTGTGACTATTGCCATTTTTGTTCGCCTTATCTGAGTTTATGTTGCTCAAAGCACTTAGGAGAAGTTGGCATGTAAAACTCAATTTTGTTGATATTCTAGAAGGATTAAGTTTGCAACTTTTAGATTCTTAAAAGATTCGGCTTATGAAATTTTAGTTTCTATGTATTAATTATATAAGCAGCATTAAATATTTAGAGGACTAATTTAATGTATTTGTAAGTTAAATACAAGGAGTATGAAAGCAAACACAAAAAGTCAAAGCCCTTCACATGTTTGAGACCTCAGCAGTAGCGCGGAGCCAGGACGACCCTCCTACCTGCCAGGATCGATTCTAACACCTGGGTGTGTCCTTTCAGGACTAGAGGTCTCATACAAAAATTAATCGTTTGTATTTCTCCAAGTATTTATAACACAAAGTTGTAGAATGGATTATTTTACTTTACACATATGATGTAGCTGAGTTCCTTATTCTGAACTAGAGCTAATCCTCAGCAAATACGCTAATGATGCCTGAGAAAGGTATACCACCATGAATGGGCGTGCTAGAACTAGCCTATGGAACTAGCATACAGATGTGCTCCCCTAAGTGTTGATGGGATCAAAAACTACCCCTGTGATAAAAGGTAAAAGAAAAACAACCAGCTTTATTCTGATAGTGCCCAGTTGGAATTCAGTCCCAGTACTGTTAATATAATGTGATAATTTCGGGGAAGGCAGGGACTACCATGCGGGTAATTGACAGTGAGGAAGTTCATCATGTATATTTATAGGTAAGTCTAGACAACTCCTAGAGTTATACTCTGCACAAATTGCACAGAGAGGGAGAGAGCCTTAGCCGGAGGTTGGAGGTGGGAATAAAGGGATCCAGAAAAAAAAGTGTAAAAAAAGAAGTATAAACCTTAATCAATAAAGTAAGTAATGTGAAATTATCCTGATCACTCCAATTACCAGCAGATTGATTCTAGTTGCCTTCATACTTGTCTAAAAATTAGATGTGCGTTGGAAAAGATATTGAATGCCTAGTGGAAGGAGACAAAAATGAAATTACTGTGAATCTGTGCACGTCTTACACATCAAATTAGAAGCAATACCTATTTCATGCTTGGAATTGTTTTGGGAGCAGAATCCCAAGAGTAAAATTTTCTGGAAGTCCTCAGCCTCTCCACCTCTGAACACGTGTTCCCTGCAAGGGCCTGCTAAGTGCACATTAAACAACCTGGTGGTAACTGGAGGGGAAGCTTTCTGTCTCCTGGACGCCCTGTGAGTGTCAGGGGATAACTCCTAGCTTACTTTCCTTGTAATGTGAGACAGTTACAGATGTATCACCACTTTTCTCAATCACTTAGTAACAAACTTACTGACTTTCCCAGCAGCTGTAGTAGTATCTCACTGTTTGAGAGAGTTGTGTCAGTGATTAAATGACTTAAACAATCTGTCACTTTTCATGTTTCATAAACTTGAGCACAAGGAAATAGATTCCTTAACATATTTGATATAAAGCTTATGAGAGTTGAGAAAAAGATCATTTCAGAGTTCTTCAGATTCCCTTCCTGATTTACATCTACTCTGTGATAGAGCAGGGGGAAAAATGAACCCTATTTTGAAAATAGGTTCCATTTTTGCTATTGAGCACATAAGAGAAACAAGAAGTCATAGACACTCATATTCATAACACACATACACACCTTTTAAAGTATTAGGAACAAGGAAACAATCATTTTTAGCTAAAAGGAAGTTACTGGCTCCAGACTGCTCAAATTACAGTTCCACCGTTTTCCTTGCTGCCCGTGTGACCCTGGGCAGGTTACATAAGCACTGTGCTTCTCAGTTTCCTTTCCCATAAAATGGAGGTAGTAGTAGTACTTACTTTGTAGGATTAAAATTATTTTTAAAAATACTTAAAATATTGGACCAAAAAGAATAAAATACTTACAAGTACATTTAACCAAGGAAATTTAAGATCAAGGTAAAAGATCTGTACTCAGAAAACTACAAAACACTGAAGGAAGAAACTGAACAAAATACAAATAAATTAAAGGATGCGCTTTGCTCGTGATAGGAAGGCTTAACATGGTTAGAACATCCCTACAACCCAAAGCAATCTACAGATTTAACGCAATTCCTATCAAAACACCAATGGCATTTTTCACAGAACTAGAAAAAATAATCCTAAATTTTATATGGAACCACAAAAGACCCCAAGTAGTCAAAGAAATCTTGAGAAAGAACAAAATTGGAGGGATCATGCTACCTGACATCCAGCTACACTACAAAGTTATAGTAGGACCAAACAGCATGGAACTTGCATAAAAACAGACATACAAATCAATGGAACAGAACAGAGAACCCAGAAATAGACCCTCACCTACATAGTCAATCTACGACAAAGGAGACAAGAGTATGCACTCAGGTAAAGACAGTCTCTTCAACAAACGGTGTTGGAAAGACTGAACAGACACAAGTAAAAGAATAAAACTGGATCACTTTTTTGTACCACATACAAGAATAAACTCAAAACGGATTAAAGACAATATAAGACATGAAACTGCTGGAAGAAAAGAGAGGCAGTAAACTTTCTGGCATTGCTCTTAGTAATATTTTTTTGGATATGTCTCCTCAGGCAAAGGAAACAAAGGAAAAAATAAACAAATGGGACTACATCAAACTGAAGAGTTTTGGCACGATGAAGTAAACCATCAACAAAATGAAAAGATACACTACTGAATGGTAGAAAATATTTGCCAATGATATAGCCAATAAAGGGTTAATATCCAAAATATATAGGAAACTCATACAACACCAGAAAACAAACATTCTCATTAAAAAAAAATGGGCAGAAGACATAAACAAACATTTCTTTAAAGAGGAATACAGATGGCCAATAGACAAAAGAAAAGATGCTCAACACTAATCATCAGGGAAACATCACTCCACACCTGTAAGAATGGCTATCACTAATAAATCTATGAACAACAAGTACTGGTGAGGATGTGGAGAAAAGGGAACCGTATTGCATTGTTGGTGGGATGCAAATTGGTGCAGCCGCTGTGTAAAACAAAGCTTCCTCAAAAAATCACAAATAGAACTACTATATGACTCAGCAATTCCACTTCTGGGCATTTATCAAAAAAAAAAAAAATCCAAAACACTAAT
>VMDR010020373.1:0-17611 GCA_007922815.1 Macrotus californicus
AATCCTGCCAGGAAAATAATTTTGATAACATTTCTTTCATAAAATACCTCAGGAAGGACATTTTAAGTGTTACCCATATAGTAATTCTCTAACACGCTTCCAGTGGAAGAGTAGCTTGTATGTAAATCCTTGTTATCTCAGAAGGGACTGAATTAAGCTTGAAAAAAGAATATTACATTCTATTTCTATAGCATTCTATTTTATACTTGCATGACAACCATCAACATCAAACTGGTAACAATATATTGCCCACAGCACTTATTTAAATATGACCTGAATTATTAAGATCCCAAGTTCCAAATATCATTTTTTAACTTATAATTTTTCAAGATACTGATTCTTTCCAGAATCACACAAATTCCATTTTCCCGGCTGCTGTTTTATCGCTTTATTTTATCTTCCTGGTTGTCCTAGAAACAGTACAGGAATTATTCTTTTGCAGAAAGCACCATTTTATTGCTTGCACGGCAAGTTCCTCCGATTATTTTGGAAAATAAATGAATGGGATGTGCTTTGAAAAATAAAATACTCTGAAGCACTTGGGGGAAAAAACTGTAGGAAAAATATAAACTCCCAAGTTCAAAAAGAAAAGCAGAGGTTGGTAAGAGTCAGTTAAATTCTATGCTAACATGGGTTTTTGACCTTCTCTCTGCCAGACTGTGTGATTTGCAGAGCTGGGTTTTTGTGTTCAGTACTTAGATAGTTCTAGTGGTCACAAAAGTCTATCCTTTGGCATATGTGTCCACAGGTCATCTAGAAGGTCGACAGTGTGCCCAGAGAGAGGTGGTGGTTGGACAGGTATAGAAAGCTGCTGGAGGTGAAGCACTCTCTCTGTCCTGAGGTCCTCAGACAAAAGTGGAATGAGACATCCTTAAGTGAACAGACCAGGACATAAAGGCCATTCTGAGCTGCTGCTATGTTCTCCATACTACTCCCCTCACAAAATAAGGCTCCCAATCCCCTCTTCACGCATCCCACCCGAGGAAGAGAAAGGGGTGAAATCATCAACTGGATAACTGTCTCTTGATGTCATCAAAACTGAAATGTCTACCAACTCATGTGTTCAATTTCTTTCAGAGTTCCGGGCTATGGTGGTCTCTCCTGGTGATCTTGTATGTCTCCCTTTGTTAGATAGTTGTGTGACCCTTACATGTTCCTTGTCTTCTTGGCTTCCCGGAAGTTCAGAATTAAACAATTCATTAAACAATAACTTCCCGGAGTGAAAAAAAAATCAGAAAACTAAAATGTCTCCAGGTCTGAATCCAGTTAGCAGATCTTAGTTTTACTCAATTCTCTTCTCAGGTTTTAACGCAATTTCAGAGGAATTGCTTTAGCTGTGACAATACCTCATCTGCAAATAATTCTTTACTTTATAGTTGATATGTAATGCTATGTATCTGTTTGCTTGTTTATTTATTCATTAATTAATTTATTTATTTAACTTTATATAGCTCTTACATTTCAGGAAGTCATGATTTAGTCTTTAATATACCCAAATCCTACTTTGGGCTTTGAAAAATGCAAAAAAAAAACCCAACAATGCCAATCTGCCTCTTCAAAATCACCAAAATAAATCAAGTCTGCAAGGGAGGAAGGTTGAGAAAAGGTACTTTTTGAACACTTTAAATCATTGGTGTGTCATTTGCAGACCCTGTGATGTGGTGACTGTAGCCAGCCATGTGGCTTTAGGGAAGTCATTTAATTCTGTAGCCTAAGATACCCTTAAAAATGGTCCATGATGCTAGGTAAAGGGATTTCAGACTCCAGTAAATGCAAGGCCATGAAATAGTTTTTAAAAAATTCATAGAGGTTACTAATGTACCACAACCATAATTTATCCATCGTAAGAAGATATTTTTGTAATGCCTGAGATGGTAACAACGTCAGTAGTTTTTATTTTCACATGATAAAAATGGTCATTCCGTTGTTCTGCTTTTGAATGCAAAGACCCTGCCCTCTCCTGCACCCCTCAATGAGGTCCTATAGTACTTTAAGGCAGGAAACATTCTTTTTTAACTTGGAGTGCTCTGTATTAGAGGAAAAACTCAGTGGTAACATCAGAAAGAGCTCCTGGGGTTCTCTGAAAGCAAATTTTCCAGGATTTTAGATTTCTGAGATTGGAGAGTATAAAATGCCTCTTAGTAACAAGGTAATAAATGATGTATTTAGGCAGAAATCTCTAGGATAAAAAAATGACAGGAAACTTCTGGCTTGATTTTGTAGTAAAATTACCAAGCAGATTGAAGAGTAAAAGACTTACATTCCCAGAAAGTATTATGATTGCAGCAAAGCTGATCAAGTTGCGTTGTGGCTAAACAGGGGCTACGGTGTTCTAAGCCACCTAGGCCAAAAAAAAAGCCAGACAAACTGGAGAAGGGGACAGAAGGAGAAATATTAAAATAAATAAGGAATGGATAAGGGCAACTCTAAAAAAAACACCTTCAAGATATTCTTTCCAAGGGTTCCAGCTACGACACTCTGGACCCACCGAAGAGATCCTTATATGATGGTTAATTTTACATGTCAGCTTGCGTCGTCCACAGGGTGCCCGAACATTTGGTCAAACGTTATTCTGGGTGTGTCTGCAAGAGTGTTTCTGAGTTTAACATTTGACTTGGTAGATTGAGCAAAGCAGATTGCTCTCCCTAATGGGGGTAGGCCTCATTCAATCAGTTGAAGGCCTGAATAGAACAAAAAAGGCTAAGTAAGAGGGAATTCATCCTGTATGACTGCCCTTGAGCTGGGACATCACTTTTTTTCTGCCTTCGGACTTGAACTGAAACATCAGGTTTTACTGGGTGGTTAACCTATCAGTTTTCAGACTGGAACTTATACCATTGGCTCTCCTAGGTCTCCTCCAGCTTGTTAACTGAAGGTCTTTGGACTTGCCACTTCCCTAATCACATGAGACAATTCCTTATAATAAATACATACAGTTTATATAGAGAGAATCCTGATTAATACACTCATGTTCAAGTGTGTTCAGATACAAAAACACTACCCATTTCTCTTTTTTAATAATTTTTTATTTTTCGGTTACAGTTGACATACAAAATTATATTAGTTTCAGGTGTACAACCATGTGATTAGACATTTGTATAAATTATGAAGTGATCACCCCATAAAACCTAGTACCCACCCGACACCATGTATAGTCATTTCAATATTATAGATTACACTCCCTTCTACTGTACTTGCCATCCCCATGACTAATTTGTAACAACCACTTTGTACTTCTTAATCCCTTTACCTTTTTCGCTCATCCCCCCCAACCCTCCTCCCATCTGGCAACTGTCAAAAGATTCTTTGTTCTTTATTCTTAAGTGATAGGGAGCTGGTCAAGTGTCCTCTCAATCAGCCTTAGGAAATTTGGCTGATGGTTTCTAGAGACATTAACAGGAATGACCCAGGGAGGGTTGATTTCACAAATAAAGCTGAATTGAGTTTTGTTTGTATGACTAGATTGGTTTTGTCTCCTTAGGAACTTTTCAAAGCTGGTCTCCATTGGTTTTTTTATTTTAACAGACTCTGAACTCTCCTCTCTTTACATTTCCTGACTATAAACACAGCCCACCCCAAACCCTCAATGGACTCATCTGTAGCTTGTTACAGTTTATATTTCCTGAATTGCAATTCCTCTGCTATTCCTGAACAGACTCATCTTTTTGACAGTTTCGAGCTTGCCTCAGTTTACCTCTTTATTTAGGCCAAGAATGGGAAAACACGCAGTTAAAATAGTTCACAAGAGTGCTGTGTGGTGTGCATGCTTTGGGATGGGGGCAGGAAAGGGTAAGGAGACAGGCATGCTTGTTAAGGTATGGGGGGAACCATTACAGAAAATTCTTTTGTGGAGAGAGAAAAGAACAACACCCTCCATGAAACAGGTCATTATAATGAGGAGAAGGTGGAAAATATCATCTTACCTCATAATACAATGTCAGAGCTAGAGAAATGCTCATGAAAAGGCAGAAAGAAAATGCCACATAGATAAATTCTGTTTGAAAGAAGGAATCCATACCGCAGAACAATAGCATAAAATCACAGCCTACATCCTTTGGAACTTGGGATTCTAAGAAGTACAGAGGACACTGGTTTTGTCTATTAATGTTCTGCCCAGGATCTGAGCTTTCTTGCCATGTGGGAAAACCTCTCTGAACGTCTTATCCGCCCCACCCATGACGATGAACTTGTGGGCACATGACTTAGGTGCAGCTCATGAGATTCTCCAGCTGTACATTTTGAGTCTCAGCAGAGCACATTAAGTAGTTTTCAGTGATAATGTTCAGTGGTAACAACAGATAGTGCACTAGTGGCCGTGTCCTAACCAGATTATTTCTGTGCTATGACCTTGAGGTGGCTCAGCTTCCGTTGGTTCCTAACTGCACTCTGACCTTCTTCTTGGATTTCTAACCTAGTGCTTCAGCTTTCCCATCAATCTGAGCATGTCTCGATAGTCTTGCAAATGGTGTGTGGAGGTAAGTAGTTTTTTAGACAGAAGAACAGGTGAAGGTTAGCCAAGTAATTAATGAACAGAAAGTCCCTCTCAGCCCTCAAAGTGGACACGATTGATGGGCAATTGTGGGAAAAAAGACATGAAGAAGACGGGGAGAAGTAGAATCAATACAAAGCAATTTAAGAGACAAAATCGGTATAGAGAACCAATGAGAGGCCGACAGAAAATATTGACAGAGGAATGTCAGGGGAGAGAAAATTACACTAACAACATGAGGCCAAAGTGCATGAAGAAAGCTAGCAAGGGGAGAATGGTAGAAGAAAACTTTCCTAGAAAAGCACGAAAATATATCAACTGATACAGAAAAGGTGATAACAAAGCTTAACCTTGGATAAATCAGGTCACCCTCCAAAAGTGGAAGAATTTTACTCAGATGTATTTATAGACAAGAAAAAGAAAATGTTAAAGAACTGTTCAGTTAGACTTTTTGTTTATGTTAAAAAAGTATTTCCACATAAATGTAATATCAGAATACATAAAAATGAGGGGGAAAATGTTCATTATTTCATTATGCCTAATATAACTCTGTTAGCATTGGCTTTTTTTTCAATGCATATGATTTTTTTAACTTTGTAGTAATTTCATATCCTGATTTTCCACTTTCTGTTATTATATAACCAGCTTTCTCTGCTGGCTCACAGTCTTAATATAAATTTTAATGGCCACATAAGTCTATAAAGGAGATCATTTTGATTCTTTTTTAGATGGTGTGTGTGTGTGTGTACCACTTATTTGTGCCTATTACATATCTAGGGCTTTGTATATATTTTCTTTAATCTTCAAACAATCCTATAAGTCAAATGTATGATCAGTTACAAGTTCAGAGAAGTCCAACAGTCTGCCCCAAGTAGGCACTAAAGCAAGGTCTATACACAGTTTGCTCAATTCCAAGCTGAGGCATTTCTACTAGGCCATAGCACCTCCCATTCAGTTGTTGCCAAATTTTTGTTACCCTGAATAATATTGCAATTAATATCTTTATGTTGATAGTTTTTCCCTTATGTGGATTGATTCCTTAGAACAGCTACCCAAAAGTAGAATTACTAGGTCACAAGAATATTTTTGCATCTCAAAATATTGCCAAATGGTTTTCCAAAAGGTTGAATGTCGTTTGTATTGTTATCAGTAATGAATGAGAGTATTCTGATATACCCTTGCCAGCACCAATCATTTCCTTCCTACTTTAATAGTAAAATTTTCTTAATTTTCTGGCAGAGATTTTTGATATAATTAGGTAAAGAGAAATGACAAATCACCTAATGCAAAGGTGCTTAACTTTTTAGTTTAAAAATTATTTCAGTATGATAGCATATCAAGAGGCCTAATCAGTCACTATCCTGCCTTCCTCCTTGCCATCTGGACTCAACTGTTCATCAAAAGTCCATATTCCTCTACAAGACCTCTGGGAAGGATGGCCCTGTGTAATACCCACAGGCGTGAATCTTAGTTAGTTTAAACCAATCATGGTAATTCCATCCCCTTACTAGGGATGGACTTAGAAAATGACATATAACCCTAATCTGGCCAGTGATAAGGGATGATTCCTGGGTCCATCTTCTTTGTCATTGGCTCCACTTCTGCCTCTGGACATTGGCCATTGTGAATATGGGATGGGTAGAACTACTGTAGCTATCCTGAAACCATGAACGAAACTAAGCGACGCAATGACGAGGGTCAGAAAGGTAGAAAGGACATGGGTTCTTATTAATGCTGTTGAGCCAGTTAAGTAACCATCATCAAAATGCCTCTCATCCCAGACCTCTCAGTTTATTTGATAATAAATCCCTTAGTTCAAGGTCATTGGGTCTGGGTTGTCTGATCTTGTGCTGTTCCTTGTAGCAGATAGTATCCCATCTGCTACAAGGGTTCACGAGTCGCAGGCCTTTGATATGTTGGATCTCAGGTGTCAGCATTGGTCCCATCGTGAAGACTGTAGTAGAAACTGGCAGAGAGGTACGAGAGGCCCAATAAGGCAATAAAGGGAGACAATAAGCACTGAGTTTATTCCCTTTGGAAAACTGTAACTTGCAAAGATAGGTTAGAAGTCACCCCACCTGGCAAACCTGAGTCAAATGCAGAACTTGTCAAGACCAGCCATGATTTCCTTCTATAAAACCATGTGAGTCCATGGTCCCCATCTAAGGTACAAAATCTGCAGTCCCTGAAAGAGGAATACATAATACGACAATCGATTGCATGGTGAATGAGACCAGTATAGTCAAGGTCATTTGGAGCCCAGGTGTCAGCTCTGGGGTTTGCTGACAGCTTATAAAAGGCAGGCACTTCCTTTCCTGGGACTTTAGTTTTCTCAGCTGTAAATTGAGGAGGATGGTCTAAGTAATCATTCAGATTCATTTTGGCTCCAAAGTTAAATGATTGGGTCTATTAATTTTGAGAGGGATAAAGTAGATGATCATGCAACATTTACCTGTATGTATTACTCTTATTCTTATTATAGTTATCATTCATACTAGAAAAAATATGAAGTATGGTGGTAAAAAGTAAGCACTCTGGCTTCATACAAATCAGCGTTCAAATACGACTTAGAGGTATCATGTGGGGTGAGCCACTTAACCTTTCTAAACCTCAGTTTCCTCTCCTATTATATGAAGACAATAAGAGCAATTCCCTTAAAGAATAAATGAGCTAACATATGTACAAAAGCTTACCCCATAGTAGACACTCAATAACCTTCTAGCTATTGTTATTAATAGTGGCAATAATAGCCAGAATTTATATGGCACACTACAGTTCAAGAACCAGGATTACTACTTGAATCTCCTAATTCTCAATTTTGTGTTCTTTCTGATATAGCTCATACCCTTCCAAGATAAAGTTGTGTCTCAGACTCCTAAAATATAGGAAAAATGGGAAGAAAATATATATACAGAGAGAGCTGTGTTGTAGCAGACATGCATACTACTGTAATAGACATACTATAAGAATACCAGACCATACCCTCTCCAATAAAGCGGCCTATACTTGCCATTCTGCCACCTCATTTGATCCCCAACTCTGTAGAACAAGATGGCAGTTCATAGTTTCTTATTCTTCACTGACACTGAACAGCACAGTAATGTTTTCCTCCCTTCTGTGACATGGCTCGTTATTATGAGCCTTGAGAGGACAAGGGGACAGGCTGTGATCAGGTGGTGAGTTTGTGGAGTTAGCTCACTTATCTCTAGGAAGAGGCACAAAAAGGAAAATCTGTGCCCCAAGCAGCCTTTTCTTGAATTCAAAGTCAATTTTCAAACGTGCACAACTCTTAGAGAAGAAAAGAAAGCAGACAAACCCCACTATCTGGAATTAGAAAAGGAAGCCATTAAAAGTCCAGAAACACATACAGTGCAGAAAGTCACCAAACAAGAAAGAAGAGAGCAAACATAAGGTGAGGCTTCTAGAGGCAGGAGCAGAGCTGTGCTAGCTTGTGGAATCATCTCTATCTCATCGAAGAGTTTCTAATTCCTTTAGAAAGGAAATGAGCAAAGAGGAAAAAACATTCATGGGCCTGGACAACAGTGCGGTGATTGTGGGGGCAGGGGAGGGGGGTAGAAGGGGACTAAATGGTAATGGAAAAAATACAGTAAAAGTTTTTTCAAAAAAGAAATGCATGTTATGTCTAGACAAGTAGAGACAGGCTATCTCTATTGAAATAGGATTTTTTTTTTTTGCTTATTTTTATAGAACAGTGGTCAATATAGCATATTAACATATTCAGGCTACCTTTCAGAAAATAAAAGACATTTTTATCATAGTTTTTCTTTATTTTTTAAATCTATAACCTTTATTATATTTTTTCCATTTAGACCCCTTACACACACCCCCAACCCAGCAGTCACCACACTGTTGTCCATGTCCATGAGTCCTTTTTCCTTTTTGCTCAATCTCTCCACCCCCTAACCACCCCATCCCCCCAACTAGCTGTCATCTGTTCTCCATCTATGAGTCTGTCTCTGTTTTGTTAGTTCAGTGTGTTCGTTAGATTCCACATATGAGTGAAATCATATGGTACTTGTAAAAGACATTTTTAATTACACTTGCAGTTGTTGTCTGAAGGTCAGAATAACCTCTGAGATGGATAAAAATAAAAAGCTTAAGAGAGAAAGATGTAATCAAAAGGAATACAGTAAGAACTCAAGTGCAGATCCTCTGCCTCTTCTCAAAAATCTTACATTCTCCACAGGTAAAGGGGCATGCACAAAGGAGAGCTTTGCAGATTGAAATTGGAGCTGCTAAGAGAAACAAAGTTCCCAAATTGGAAACTAGTGTAATTTAAGGGAAATCTGAAACAACAAGCCATACTCTCAAAACTCATAAATGTAAAAATGAAAAGCCTTGCACGCCTCTGCATCACAGGGGGATGCCCAGTGACTAGAAGTTTTGAAAAATCCCTTGAGTAAGAGCTGGAAACCCCAGTGTCCCAGAGGGACACAAGTCATGTTGAGGAGACAGGCAGAGAGAGTCCGGGTCACAGGATATTAGCAAAAACAGACTGTTCAAAATAAACAAGACAAGCTATGCTACCTGATGGGAAATTTGGATTTATAGTTATAAGGAAAAAGATATCACCTTTACCAAGAAGGAGAGGAAATGATGTGTCATTTAGGTGAACAGAAGACAAAGGCAATGAATTCTCTAAAAAAAAATTAAAGACATTTTCAATTAAAAAAAAATCTTTTCACATTGTGTTTTATCTAAAGGAGTAATGAATGACTGGCCAGAATGGAAATATGTTATGACTGGAAATAAGGGAAAGTTCATAAAAGTTCTCAACTTCCAAAGAAGCCACGTTCCTAATCCCTTGTCCTAGACAACAAACCCCAGGGTGTGTTATAAATAGTAACTAGGTTCTACTTCCCACACAGCACTAAGAGTATGTGTACACATCACAGGGATAGAGATTGGAAAATGTTACAACCAGAAATGAAAGTAGGATGGGGTTTGGGTGTGGGATGGGATTGCGGCGGAGGGAAGCAAATGCCTGCTCTAACGCAGGATGCAAGAGCAGGGTTGTAGCCAAAATCAATGGCCAGATTGAAGGATCCCAATGTGAAAGAAGCTGAAAACCACGGGTAGTCTGAGGCTATGGATGTTGATTCTGAATTCTACAAAAATAAGGATTTTATCCCCCAAACCATAAACATTCCCCTAAGAAATGTTACTGTCAGACTTCAAGATGCTGTTGTGCATCCCTCAAATCACTACTGGAAAATGTGTTTTTACAAGAAAAATGCATTTTGAACTCCAATCAGGGGTTGTCAAATCAGAAGCTGGGCAAGACCATAATCAGAACCTGGGATGGAACGTGAAGGGATCTTGGAAATACGCAAGTCCAACTCCCTTGTGTTAAAGGAGAGAAAATGGAGGTGGGAATAGGTATGTATTTATTTATCCCTGGGTCACACAGTTAAGGACTAGAATGCAGGACTATGCAAGAAACCAGGGAAGCAAACTCATCAGGAGGAAGTCCTCTCCATTCCCCCAGGGAGAGTTACCTGCTCCTCCTCTCCATCCTCACTTATCTCCATCACAGCATTTACAGAACTGTAACCAAGTACACCTCCATCCCACCTTCCTTTTCCTCTCCCCCACCTTCCCCAGTGGCCTTCAGGATGAAGACTATGTTTCATTTTGTCCTTTAGCCCAAGACCTTAACATAAAAGGTTTAACATTGAGCCTCACAGTTAAGACTCAATAAGTATTTACGGAATGAGCTAATGAACACCAAAACATGTAGATAGGAGGGTAGACATACACATCAGCAGAAGGGACTCGGGGTGCCTCCAGGACTGCAGCTCAAAGAAGGCAATAGTCTGCACTGTCCTGTTCAGGCCACTCACAGTCACTGAGCACACACTGACGAAGTTTACCTGGGGAACAGTAACTAGATTAGTGAAGGTTTGGGAAGCATTGAGAAGTCATGGAGGGAACTAGAGGTATTTAGCCTAAAAGAGAGAAGTCTTGAGGGATGGTTTTCATACTGCATTGATAATTTCACAGAGATGCCCAAGGGGTTGCCCAGAAACAGGGAGCGGAAACGGAGTGGGTAGAACCATGAGCCCTACCCCAGCCTCTAAAGGAGCTCTGCTTTCCTCTGCCTTGCATATTGGGCAGTAGCATAAGTTTCACATCAAGGAGTGCTGGGCAGTGGGGGGAGGCTCCTTCTGCTAAGAAAGTTTGACATCACTACACTGACGGGAATCTTTGAATATTTGGAAGGTGATTGCAAGGGAAAAAATTAGACTTGCTGTTTGTACAATAGCTCTAACAATCAGAACTAGAAACACGAGAGGCAAATCTCAGGTCACAGAAGGAAAGTAACACTCCAGGATTAGGCCTGATTAGAAGCACCTGCCTAGATCTCTCCTCTATGTCATCTCTCTGGCACAGCTGAAGCCACTAGGCCTACAGGCCTGGTGTGTGCTTCTAAGCTCTGCCCCACTCCAGTCTCTGAGAAGGGATCCAGAGGGCCTGAAGTCAGCAGCTCAATGGGTGTTGCTGCTGATTCCACTCTGACCCCAGCTTGGATTCTTGTCTGATTCCCCTGAAACCAAGCCCCCAAATTATAGCCTAGTATCTGCATTGTTCCCATTCAGCCATGCTTTATAAACTTCCCAGGACTACAGCCAGTTCTCAGAAGACAGAGATTTTGTTTCCAAATCTTAATCTTTACCACCAGGTCTCCTTTACCAAATCCCCCAGCTTCACTTGGTCCTCTCCCTAATGCCTGTGACCTGATGCCCTCAGGATAGCACCCCACCACCTTCCAGGCCCCAGTCTTGGCCTCCCTGACACCTGCCTTGATTTCCCTCTAGGCCTGGGTCCCTGCCTGTTATCTGCTGCTCAACTTCTCTGACACTCCGTGGGTTGGCCTAGATCTCCTCCTGGAGCCTAGGACTGGGTACTAAACAAACATCCAGACTCTGCCAGGATATTTTGATTATGTTGTCTTCCTCTTCTTCTTAGAATGACAGCCCCATGAGGAAGCTGTCTTGCTTACGGGTATAGCCCAAGCACCTAAAAAAGTGCCTGACACATAGTAGGTATTTAACAGATAATGTTTGCAGGTTTGGTTTTGTTCTTTGACCCTAATCCTTCCTGATTATACATTTAATGCCATCAACCAGACTCTACAACTAAAATTACCTTATTGTGCATCTGCCTCACAAAACCCCAGCTCTCTGAGGGCACAAAATGATATTCATTCTTGCTTGGAGAGTCAGCAATGGAGGGTGTGGGGCGGGGTGGGGATGGGTGGGTGGTGGCTGAATTGGATGCTTTCAAAAGTTCCTTATAATTTATTAGTGACAGATTCCACATGAAGTTGTCTCTACTCTCCAGATTCAGAAAGAAAATCAACTTCTCGGGTAATATCTGTGTCCTATATTGGCTTTAGTAACTATCAGCTGCCCCTCCACCTGCTGCCCCTTCTAAGCAGCCAGGCCCTGTAAAGAGACAGTTCTCAAGCAGCAACATTTTTTACTTTGACCCCTTAACCATGGCAGACTGGACTGGGGGTGGCATGTGACCTAAGGACAGTCCACTTAGAGGCTGACCAGTAGCCCATGATGTGGTCCATTATGGTAAATTTGGCTGGGCCAATCAGATTCTGCCTTAGGATGGTGAAATAAGACACACTAAAAGACTGGATAAGATGACAGGGAAATCTGAAGCTGAGGGAATGTTCTGAATTAGGGTAGTGACCATGATGCACCATTGTCCAGGCAAAGTAGAGGGGGAGGGAACTGAAGAGAAAGAGAGACCTGGCCCCAGCTAGCAAGCTCAGTTGGTTAGAGTGTCAACCCAATATGACAAGGTTGCAGGTTCAATCCCCAGTCAGGGGACATACAAGAAGCAACCAATGAATGCATGAGTAAGTGGAACAATAAATCAATCTCTCTCTCTCCCCTCCTTTGTCTCTCTCTTTCTCTCTCTCTCAAATCAATAAATAAACAAAAAGAAAAGAAAAGAAGAAGAAAAAAACAGTGACAGGGAATGAAGAATAGAATGTAGAGACGGTTGGGGGTTGGGGAGGGCTGGAGGAGGGGATGAGCCAGCTGGAAATGAACAGACGTGTAGGGAGCCATGTGAGGCCAGGAGCTACCAGGTGTCCTGCTGAAGTTCCCAGGCCACGTCCAGGCCCTGCTCTTCCTAGTAGGTGGCCTCTCAGCACAGGTCTCCTTGGAATAAACATCTCATTGTTTAAGGTGCACTGAATCCTGGCCACGAAAAGAGCCTATTTAAAATGTGTTCTGATTGGGGGAACGCACTAGTTTCCTCTTGCTGCTGTTACAAATTACCATGAACTTAGCAGCCTAAAGCAACGCAAATTTATCACCTCACGGCGCTGAAGGTCTGAAATCTAAAATGGCTTCACTGGGCTAAAATCAAGATGTTGGAAGGGTTGCCCTGACCGGTGTGACTCAGTGGGCTGGGCGTCATCCTGCAAACCAAAAGGCCACTGGTTTGGAGACATCAGGGCAGGCGCCTGGGTTGTGGCCTGGTCCCCAGCTGGGGGTGTGTGAGAGGCAACCGATCAAGGTTCCTCTCCTTGTTCTCTCCCACCCTTGCCCTCTCTCTAAAAAAAGTTAATTAATTAAAATCTTGAATTAAAAAAAAAAGATGTTGGAAGGGCTTTATTTTCTCTGGAGGCTTTAGGGGAGAATTTGGTTTTTGCCTTTTCCAGTTCCCTCGTGCTCCTTTACTCCTGAGCCCCCAGCTAGCAAGTGTATCGCTTCAAACTCCCCTTCTTCTCCGACTCGCCTGTCTCCTTCTTCCCCTTGTAAAAACATTTATGATTTCATTGGACCTATGATGTGATCTAAGATAATTTCCCCATCTCAAAATTCTTCATCTAAGTTACATTTTCAAAATCCCCTCTGTCATGTATGGAAACATAGCCACAGGTCCTAGGGATGAGGACACGGACGTCTGTGGGGGGGCATTATTCTCCTTAACAGGGGACATAAGGGGTAATCCCCTCAAAACAGCAAAGTAGACTGAGCCTCACAGATACCCACAAATTCTAAATCAGCTTTTAAATATTTTAAAACAGAAAGGAATCTAACTGGCAAACAAACAGGCAACCTTCCCTCTCCTAAGCATCCAAGCAAAAAGAAATCGTTCTTCATCTTTTCAGTGCTGGTTTCTATATCTTCCGTAAATACAAGGGCTCCTGGGAGAGTGGACTTAAGTTGAAACGGGAGGTGAGGGTCTTACTCGTGTTGGAACAAAGCCCTACTAGCATTGCGATGAATAAGCAAGCAGTCTGGTGAGAGTGAGGCAAACCAGAACTGTAGAAGAGGTTGCTGTAGACTCACTCTTGATTTTGGTCCCTCCTCATTACAGAAATTTATTTAGCTATATTTCACTCAGAAGATCCTGTTGACAGCCTGGATGCACACCGCTGGTAATTGTAGGGTTCTAAGAAATGACATGATGGGAAGAGAGGCGCATAAGTGATAAGAAAATAATGCCTGGTGAAAGCTTTGACTGACTGTGCAGGACTGCACCATCATGCCTGAGCATGACAAGGGAAGAAAGAAGAAGAAAGACACCAGGCCCTACCCCACTCTAGTTGTCTTCTTTCAAGCCCTTGTTTAGTCTTCTTGTCTGTGGTGGAAAAAGCCTCAAGTAACTTTTATGTTTAGCTGGAAAGGAGCCCTAGAGGCCTGGGGTTTCTTAGAAACCTGGAGTTGTTTAGTTTAGTTTAGTTTAGTTTAGTTTAGTTTAGTTTAGTTTAGTTTAAGAAGCAGAGATGCTTACCAAAAAACTCCTTTGTTGTATTCAGTTTTTCAAAAAAAAAAATATATAGTCCTCAAACAGCTGAGCATGGCACCTTCAAAAGTCAGTGACTGATTATTCAAATGCATCTAGGCATGGTCAGATGCCCACCTCCATCCCTGGGCCAGAGGGATGACTGATAAATTACGCTGCTAGGATTCCACCCTGGTTTGTAAGGAAAATTAGATCGGCATGATTCAAACATGTTTATTCCTTTCAGTTTGATACTGGGGCATGTTTTAGACATGACCTGAGGGCTATAGGGCTTCCTGGAACACTTTCATCTTAAAAGGATCTACAGTTGGCTAAATATAGATTCCTTAAAAGTCCAGAATTTTTAGACTGAGTTGTAAGATCAGAGTTCATTGAGCTTTCTATTTGGACATTTTTAGGTTATTGGGGCCCTGATGCTAAACCAGTAAAAACTAGGGAAATAACTTCTTTAGTGTTTCCCAGGCCACCAATAATCTACAGAGCCAAGTGCAGAGTCTGTGTGTGGCAGACGGACTGTGTACAATTTCCTTCTGTTTTGTTTCCTTATGAGCTCTCTGCTTCCCTGGTGCCCCTCACGTGAGGATTCTGTTTTCCCATTGTGATTACCGTTGTGATTACTTTGTATTATGGAATGATGACAAAGCATGTAGTATAACAAACAATATCGGGCGCAGGAGGAGGGGAAAGAGTGAAAGGATATCGTTTCTTACCTGTTGAAATAGCCTAAGGCAATTTCTAAATAAAGTATCTGTCAGAGCCGAGAGCTGAGCTGACTCTACGCTGGTACAGTGTGTGGTTTCCACAGACTCGCAGAAAGGCAGAGAGGATGCCAAAAGGAAGTAGCACACTCTGCTCCAAGATGGATTTATTTTGACAAGGAGGCCGTAGGAAGGAGGAATGAATACATAGAGTCTGACTCCTAAATGGGAACAGAGTGGGGTGGAGATTCTATAACGCGTGGCTGGGTAGAAATATTGGTGCTTAGGAGCAGAGAGGCTTAGGAAGCCTGGAAGAAGAGATTCTTCTGTTCCTTGATCTCATTCCAAATGTTGTGTCTTCAGCAAAAAGCCGGGTGCACAGCCCTTATGGGCCCAGAGAGGGATTAATGAAATGGCCTCTGAGAAATCAAAGCAGGGCTATTTTGAGGCCTTAACGACTGTACTCCAGAAACTACAAATACCACAGTAACAGTAAATCAAGATTACAGAGGAGGAAAAGGGAATTATTTTCCTACTTGTTGTGGTCAGAACATGACTTCCCTCAAAATATTTCCACATCCTAGTTCCCAGGACCTATGAATATGTTAGATTATGTGGCAAAGGGCAATTAAGGTTGCAGGTGGTATTAAGACTGCTGATCAGGTGACTGTGTGGGGGGGAGAATATGTTGGATTATCTGGGTGGGCCCAGTGCAATCACAGTGTTCTGAAAAGTGATACACGGTGAGGGCTGAACCTGCCATTGCTGATTCTGTAGACAGACAAAGGGGCCCTAAACTGAGGAATACCAGAGCAGTCTCTAGCCCCAGGAACAGGCAAAGAAATGGATTCTCCCCCAGAGCCTACAGAAGGAATGCAGCCCTGCGGACACCTTGATCTTAACCCGGTGGGATGTATTTCAGAGAGACTTCTAACTTCCAGAGCTGGGAGGTGATGAATTTGTGTTGTCTTCAGCCAGTACGTTTATGGTCATTTGTTTCAGCAGCCACAGGAGACACACACTCCTACACCTGCCAAGTGAGTAGAGGAACGCTATGGGTGTCTGAATTGGTCTTGAAGAGTACTAGATATATACCTCATGCTCCCCTCAAAGAAAGGAAGTTCTTGAGTAATTTTAAGAAGTTAGGAGAAAAGAAAGTGTTTTCAGACTTTTTGATTTTAATGCCTCTGACTATTAAGTTGGCAGAGTCTGAGCTACCTGGCAGGATCACTCTGTTGCAGCTTGAGAAGTCAACCTTTTGCCCTCGAATAAGGTGGCACCTCTGCTAAGGATTGCATATTAACAATGAAGAGTCTTCCCTGATTTCAGGGCCTCTGCTCTGAGAAAGATCTGAGACATGCTATTTTTTGCTTTAAAAGTAGAATTTTATACATGGAAGTCATGGTGTGACAGCTACTGTTGGGAGCAAATCCAAAGGTTATTCCCCCATTCTTCCTTGCTAAGAGAGCCCCATGCGTTTAGATATCTACTCTTCCCCTATGAGAGATTCAGGGTTGAGTGCTGATTGGACAAAGCCAATCACACTGCCGGCCTTTGAGGCCTGTGACTGGTGTTGTCAAGAGCATGTGATGCAGTTCTGGTCAGTGAGCTGTGAAGCGAAGTTTGCTTTTAGGGGCTTCTGGGAAAGGTTTTTCTTGAACTTGAAGAGACTCATGGTTGAGAAGAGCCTCTTTCTGCCTCTGGATGTTGTTGTGGTGATGAGGTAATCTATGGAGTTCCAGGTCAGCATCTCCAGACCATGAAGGCATGAGGCTGAGAATAAGGCCATATGTCAAGGATGGCAGAATGGAAGGTCAGAAAGAACCTGGGTTCCTGACGGTACCATGAAGCCTCTGAAATAACCAAATTCAGAGCTGTCCTCCTTGGCTCTTCTTATTCCTGAGATTATAAATACCTTAGACTTTCTCTTGGTTGCAACTGAAAGTACCCCACCTGATGAACAGATGGTTAATTAAAATCTTTAAGACATAATGAAAAAAAGTTGTCTGTTTTAAGATTTTCAAAATTAAGCAGAAGAACAGATAACTGCCCAATGAAGAAAAACAAATACGGAGTAAACATTTGAAGAAGCATTCAAAATTTACTAATAACTAAATGCCAATAAAAATAACCAGATACTTTTTTTTTGCCTCTACATTGACAAAACTCCTTGCGTGTGTCTCTGTGTGTGAAGGTATCTAACATTGTTCGTGGCTCAGAGAAGTGGGCACTTGTGTTGAAAATGTCAAAGGACACATCATTTCTGAAGGACAATTTAGTACACATACAAATTATAGAGATTAAAATATCCCCAGAAACACCTTTCTGCACTAATATTTATTTAAGTTCACTAATTTTCTGGGGAGGCTAGAAGCCATATATTTTGGAACTATACAAAACTACATCTTTTTTTAATGTATTTTATTGATTATGCTATTACAGTTGTCCCATTTTCCCCCTTTATTCCCCTCCGCCCTGCACACCCCTTCCCACCCACATTCCCCCTCTTTAGTTCATGTCCATGGGTCATATATATAAGTTCTTTGGCTTCTTCATTTCCTATACTATTCTTAACCTCCTCCTGTCTATCTTCTACCTACCATTTATGCTTCTTATTCCCTGT
>VMDR010020374.1:0-17607 GCA_007922815.1 Macrotus californicus
CACTTGACAAGAGCCGTCATTAGTTTCTGTGAATACTCAGTAGTGCTGGAAGGGAAACTAACGTCGGTGGCTTAGGTACAGCCAACCGGGGGACTTCCAGAAATACTAGACAGGAGAAAAGACTGAATGTTTTGTTGTGAAGACTGAGACCCCATATGTATACTTAATAGAAATATAATCTCAAAAGTTAGTGAACTTTGGGTCATACTAGTTATATTGAATATTTAAATAATATGTTACCATTATATATGGAAGTCTCTGTGTCTGTATCATCTTTCTTTGCTTTTGATAGGACCCACCTATAAATACAGGTAAAAGCAAATATACATCATTAAAAATAAAACAGAAATTTATAGGTACAATGCATATTAGAAACACAAAAACTTCTCCTTCAAAAATAAATACTTAGAGGATAAATAAGGACGCCTATACCTCATCCTGCAAGGTTAGGGTTAAATCAAATTTCCAGTTTGCAATTTACTAGCTGTATGATCTTGATAAGACACACTAAGACTCAGTTTCCTCGTCTATAAAATGAGATAAAGACAGTACTTACTTACCTACTTAGGACAGTGCCTGGTATACAATAATAAGTAATAACTTACTGTTTTACCATTATTTAGAATGGAAGAGTAAATGGAACTTGTCATGTGAAACTAGGCTATTACTATCTGTCCTAAGGGATGAAGAAATATTTTAAATTTTTACTTTATATTCATGATTCATTGATTTTTCTTTATATAAATGAATAACTATTCAAATTAAACATTTCTATCAATAACAAAAATGTGTTAAGGTACCGGTTTACACTGTCAAATAAACCACTGTAACAGTTTTTTAATAGTTAGATATAGTAGGGGCAATTTTCATGGGCTAATAACCACTAATTTCAAAAAAGCTAATCAAGTCAGGGAAACATTCCTTTGAATGAATACTCACCCAGCCAATCTTCCACTATCAAAAGTTTCTGTAAAATATACTTCTCCTATAGGTTGAGGTGTCTTATATTTAACCTAGAAAATAATTTTTAAAAATCTAAAGTATTCATCTTCACAAATATTTTAATAAACAGTCTCACTAGTTAAGAATCTATTTTGTAATGGACAAATAGGTATTATAGATATAAGGAATCATGGTCTCTGACCTCAAACCTCTGTATCCTAGTGGTGGTAAGATACAAGAGAATGTGAGAGATACAATGATGGAAAAAATACTGTGTGTGTGAACAGAGGATGCACTGATCCCTTCTGACATGGAAGGAAAGGGAAGAAGGAATAGAGAGGGCCTTGTGACACAGCTGACATGGCCTTACAAGAATTCTAACAGGTGACAATATTTGGGGGTATAACATTAGAAGCAAAAGAGATAGCATGATCAAAAACTTGTAAGATGAAGAACTTAGTAAGCATGTAGGCTAGTTTAAACTTAACTCTTAACTTCCACTGGTACACGACTAGAGGATGATAATATGTTGAGAAATTAGGAACCCAGAGAAGGTTCCTATTCGGTAGAGAAAGCACTGCAGAGCAGATTGTCTGCACAGCGGCCATGATGACGGCACCAATGAGGGATGAGGTGGGGGTGGGGTGACGGTAGAGATATGACGGCTCTTTTAGGAAAGCGCTGCTGTTGCAGCCATGCCACGCATGACGAAGCTGCAGGAGAGAGGGAGGCAGAGTAACCTGCCCGCTGTCTCCCAGTTCGATAACTAGAGTACTTACAGACACTGGTCAGGCTGCCTGCTTCTAAAGCTTGTGCACTCAACCACTACACTATACAGAAAATATCAACAAAAGAACTGAGAAGATTAAAGATAATTTATTGACAAAGTATCAATAGATAATTTGAATTGATGAATGATTAAATTTTGCCAAAAATAATGAATCTGGGTTCTTTCTGAATCAGCCTTTGTGATTTTGGGTGATGAACTAAGCCTTTAGAGAAAAGGATGCCAAAGCACTTCTATTTTCACTGTCTCTACCCTGGCCTGAGGATATATAACATGGCCTGCCTGTCAAAGGGAGGACAGTCAGCAATGAAACTAAGTTCCACATTACCTGTGACAGGGTCAAGATTCTGCCGTGGAAACAATCAGCCTACAGGAAGCTCGCTGAGCACGGCTCTGCTGCACTCGGGGTTCCCAGGGAGCTGCGGGCACCGCGCAACAGTGGGTACCGGGCAGGGTGCCCCAGGGCCCTGTGTGCCACCGGCAGTTCACGCTGCCCTTTGACTGGATGACTGACACTGTACTGTGAGAAGGTTCTAAAATCTTCCTTCCCACTTCTTATCTTTCCAAATTACCCCCAAATAACGGTAAGGGGGGTAGGTGTCTGTCAACTGGTCTGAAGTGTTCGCCTCCAAAGACCCTGCAGTACTGTATCTAACGCAGTCACTAGCCCTTGATGACTTCCTTTCTGGGGCTCACAGAACTAGGCTTTAAAAGATCGTACTTGTGGAGCTTAGCATGTAACAGGAGCATGAATATCCACATTCCATGGCTGAACACGCATTTGCAAATAAAAAATCTCTCCAGGACGACTGTAACAACGACATATTACTCTTGTGGGCCCTTTAGCAGTAGCTGCCACAATACAATTGAAGCTTTCTTACCATCAAAAATACTTCTGAACAAAATTCTGACTGTCCTAATATTACATAGGGATATTCCTCAACGTAAGAGCGCTTACAGATTGTCAAGCATACAAAAGCCTCTGCCAAGTTCTTCAGACCCCCGTTGGCCACCACCTGATGGCACAGGCTAACAATGCCGAGACAGAAGCAGTCACATTTACCAGTGACGGCCTGCCTCCTCATCACTCCCCTGTCTCATTCATTCTCCTACTTCGTATTTTTTCCCTCAAATCAACAAAAGCTGCTTCCTTTACTTCAAGGGGAACTGCAAATAATACTGCCTTTTGTTTTTTCTAAGGCGAGCTGGCAGTGTCCAAAGTAAGCCTGCAACCCCTTCCCGGAGTGAGAAGTACTTAGCCTGCGTTGGCCCAGGACGAGCTCCTCCTGTCTTGATAGTAAAGACCTTCCCCATGTTTATGCGGTAACGACACCATGCTGAGTGCCACACACACGTTTCTGTAGCGCACGAGCACTCTCAAACACAGAGCTACAAACAGTTGGGGGAAAGGCAGTGTTTTTCTCTTTATTCAGAAAAGGAAGACTATAAGACTGAAATGGATGTTAAGAGATTAGTCACTCGTATGTATCATGTATTAAAGGAATAACTTACGACTGATTTTCCGATAACCATACCTCTGAGGAGAGTTCATCGTCATTAGCATCAACCTCTCCTGAACTTTCATCAAAGTCTGTCCTCTCAACACCATCGTCCATCAATTCCGCGTGAACCGAGATGCTTACGAGACCCAGACAGAGCCAAAAGCCTTGGAAGTGCATGCTGATTATCTGTGAAATTGAAAGCTGCAAGGGAGAGTAAAAAACAAAGTCATGGAAAATGTGTGTAAGTACATTACCAAGAAATCATTTCTCCTTAATACCTCCTTTATTCCAGGATGGCTTTGAAAACGAATCATTAAGAAAACTACTTACATTATGCTTTGAACAAGACAAAATGCCAACTTCACATCTCACGAGACACAGAGTTGAGAGTGACAGGCCAGCCTCTAAAACCAAAGAGCCGATGGCACAACCCTCAAGTTTCAGGTCAGTGATCACAGAAGTCAGACAATAAGGGGACCCATGAAAGGAAAGGAGAAAAGATGGTTCCTAAAGGTTTGTTTAGGTTGCTTTTTCTATTACAATGTTGTGTAAGTATACAAAAACATACAATTGGAAAGTTTATAATAATAAAGTCAAAATACGACGTCTGTCCGGAAAAAGTCCAGCCACTGTTACTATAAGGAGAGCAGTTTGTGCGACATCGATGGAACCTGGCAGCCAAGGGGAGTGGAGTGGAATGCACATGCGTGAACAAAGACAACTTCACTGTACTGGGCAGTAGGGGCAGTAGGCACCCTTGAGTGACATGTGTACTGTGAGTCCATCACATTCAAAATGACTGGGTGAGGACAGCAATGAATCTGCATCAAATTTTGCATTAAGCTTGAACATTCCTCCGTGGAAACTAGTCACATGATTCAGAAGGCTACAGCTATGGGCAACTGGTGACTGGCAGCTTCATCACAACAACGCACCCACTTATGCGTGGCATCTCACGCAAAGTTTTTTGGCAAAACATCAAATCACCCAAGTGACTCACAGCCCCACTACAGCCCAGACTTGGCTTCCTGAAACTTCTGGCTTTTCCCAAAACTAAAATCACCTTTGGAAGCGTAGAGATTTCAGTCCGTTGATGAGATTCAGGGAAATATGATGGATTAGTTGATGGTGATTGGGAGAGCTGTGTGAGGTCCCAAGGTGCCTACTTTGAAGGGGACTGAGGTGTCATTGTCCTAAGTACCATGTTTCTTGCATCTTACATCGTCTTTAAAAAATGCCTCTATTTTTCATATTACATGGCTGGATACCTTGTGGACAGACCTCATACATGTATAAAGACCAAAATTTTTTAAAGAGAACTTTATCCCAATGTAATGAGATAGTGTTTTTCTGAACTCAGTTCACAAACAACTGCGGAACTTTCATTGCAATCAGGTCGGCCACTATGGACAAAGTTCTTCTGCGTTTGTCATTCCTGTAGCACTGTGATGACTCAATCATCTAACCATTTCTCTACTCAAATACTGAGAAACTTCTGTCCCTTACAGCCAATTTTCAACTGGCGCGCCTCAAGGATTTTTAAAATATGCAGTACCTGACTACTCAGTCAGGGGCACTGACTGCTTTCCCTCAGACTATCCAACAAAATAATGACAACAGCCAACACAACAATAGCCATCCACTGTGAATGAATCAAAATTATACCTATTTTATGTCAGACTGGCAAAAAATATTCTTTGGGATATGCCGCATAATTTTAATAATTATTACTTTGTGTGCCATGAGATGAACAAGGCTGAAAATTGGTTTTTTTAGAGCATTAATTGAGATGAGAAGCCAAATTTAACTTGGCTGCTTCTTGGCAGAAATACATGATGTATATATTGGGTTCTCCTCTATTCCTATTAGCATGTAAACATTCAAGCTTTGTTTCTTGGTGTCAATGGACCTTTAAATGCCAAGTACATGTGGACGCAGAAATAGTGTGGCGGTCTGCGGTTATCAGGCACCCAGCCACGATGATCCAGAGTATAGTTCTATTACCTTTTTTCCAAAGGTACCATCAACATGAAAAATTGTTAAGTAAATTCTTAAAGAGAACATATCCATAGGCCTATATGGGTCTGTGTAAGAAACAACTGATCTATGAGATAGGATTCCACTCCCACCAGAATGGCTATAATGAAAGAGAGAGAGAAACACGTGTCGGGGGTGCAGAGAAACTGGAGCTGCCATACACTGCGGTGGAGATGTAAAACAAGGCAATAGTTTTGGGAAGCAGTGCGGTGGTCCTTCAAAATGTTAAAACAGAATTACTATGTGACCCAGCAAGTCCCCTACTAGGTATCTTCCCAAAAGAAATTAAAACAGATTTCCACACAAAAACGTCAATATAAATATTTAAAGAAACACTTTTTTCAATAGCCAAAAAGTAGAAACCACCCAAATGTCCATCAACTGATGAGTGGGTAAACAAAATCTGGACTATCCAGACAACTGAATACTACTTAGCAGGAAAACAGAAGGGAGTGCTGATACACTACAAGACAGATGAACCTCAAAAACATCACGCCTCGTGAAAGAGGACAGCAATAAAAACCACATACTATATGACCCTATTGAAAATAAATGGGCAAACCCATAGAAATGGAAAATAGGTTAGTGATTACCTAGGGAAAGAGTGGAAAGAAAGGGTTAATGGACACAAGGATTTTGGAAGAGGGTTGATGAAAATGTTCTAAAATTAGAATAATTGCAATGATTGCATAACTGTTAGGTATAGTAAAACCCACTGACTTCACAAAATAATGTATCTGCAAAGCTGTTTCCAAAGCAGAAACATCAGACTGTGAAAAGCTTTTTATCCACGCAGTTAACTCAACGGATCAGAACCCTCTCTAACGAGATGGAAACCTTACGTGGACGCGTGGGCCAGTCTGTCTTGGCTTTTACTAAAGGTCATTGGCCACGGCTCTAAAGTTGAAAATCATGAAAATGGGTGTTTTCAAACAATCAACATCCATCTACTACCAAGTGAACATTCTAAGTGCATTAAAAGATCTGTGAATGCCACCATCTTCATGGACAAAGACAACAATAAAAATGATGCGTGCTGCTGTCTGTTAGAAGAGCTTGAGGCCCCTGAACCCTAAGAAAGTGGTGTGGCTGGACTAGGGACTGAATGAAGGGGAGCAATTTGACTTGGCAACAAGAGGCACGTTTGTTTTAAAAAATGCTCCACCTCCTGGCACAGAAATGAGTGTATTTGCAAGTTGCTGATTAATTGTTGATAGCCCTGAAAGCTTCATTGTTCTGGAAATCGTCTTCCATGATTTATATACTGTAAAGGTATTTTGCCTGACACACTCTCAATAACATTTGAGTAAAATAGAAACCCATAAAATAATAGCAGCAATAATGAACATTAGTATCACTTTAGACCTGTATCTGCTCCTTCCAAATGAACATACACTTTAGGTTCTTGATAATTAATTTGCTGAAAAAATTTAAGTCCCAAGCATGCTGTCTGAGCTCCGGAGTGCTGGCCTACCAGGGGAGAACCGAGGGGAATCCTATTCTAGAGAACCGCGTCCTTGCGGCCCAGGAAGTAAACAGGAGAGGCATCATCACGTCCACACTACAGACTGAAATCAGAAAGATTTTAAAGACTGGTCAAAGTCACGTGATTGGAAACATGAAACAAGATCAGAATCCAGACACATTACATCAGTATACCACGCTACCTCTTATTTTAATTTTACCCCACTGCATTACTATATGCTTGCTGACAAAGCAATGGGAAAAAAAATCACAAAAATGCCAACAGCATGCATTTTTGAGACCTCTTAGAAATTTCTAGAATTTGGATTACTAGTACTATTAAGCTATGAAGCTATTTACCCAGAAATGGTAAGATCTACCCTACTATTTAAGTGAAATACTTACAAACAATCTGCAAGTCGTCACGGATGATTCTGCAGACAACATAGTTCTAAAGGATAACAATCTCCATTAAGAGAATGACATAGTCCAAGGTTGTTGTTCCTGTTTATTCCTTTTTAGAAGATGAGAAATGTAGACCTAATGGTTTAATTCTTCAGTGCCCTATTATCATGCAGCGATGCACCAGCTGACAACTGAGAACTACATCATGGCACTCACAGCATTACCTGAAAGCCTGTCACACCACGGTGCCGACATGCCATCAAGCTCTAGACAAAACTGTGAGGTTTGTCCCACATTGTTTCTTAAAAGAAGAAGTAAGATACTGCCAGGTCTGCCCTGGAGATTTGAAGTAACTAATTTACAGAGTTTAAATTTTGTTTTACATTATGGTATAGAATACACATAACATACGGTTACCATTTAAGCCTACTTTAACTGTTCAATTTGGTAGTGTTAAGTATATTCGCACTGTTGTACAGCTGACCCACAGCACCTTCATCTTGCAAAACTAAAACAAAACCCATCAAACAACTCCTACACACCCCCCCTTCTCGTAAATCCCTCGCAACCACAGTTACTCTATTAGTTCTAACAGATTTTTGTGCGGAATCTTTAGGTTTTTCTACATATAAGGTCATGGTACCTGTGAACACAGATAATTTTACTTCTTCCTGTTTAATGTGGATGTTTTTTGCTTTTTCTTGCCTAACTGAGCTGGCTGGGACTCCTCTTCCTTTTCTCCCTTGGCTTCTGGGGCACCATTCCTGAGTCTCGACTCTCTTCCTTTTCTCTGCCTCCTTCATGGGCATTTTCTCTGATCTTCTGTAAATACTGCTGTTCTGCAGGATTCTGTCCCAGGTTTCTTCTTACACCACACATGCTCTTGGCTTCTATTTATAAAAGCTCGTTAAAAAGTCCCAAATTTCATTTACAGCTCAGGGTTACACACTGTTTGGATTCAAATAATTACCCATCCTCAAGAATATCCCAAAGCCTCCATCAACCTGAACTTGATCTCTCCTCCCAAGACTGCTTCTCTGTCTTCTTAGTTCCCTTCTCCCATTAACTGTACCGCCAGTCAACCACTATATTAAAACTATTTTTTCCCACTGATCCTGTCTCACTGGTAACTAAGGACATTTGGGTATTTCTTAAATGCTTCTCTCTGCGCCCCCGCCACAGCCTGAAGGAAGGGGAAGGACCCATCCTTCATGAAAAGGCTTGGTAAACTCCCATGACACCTCTTCAATCCCTGTCGCCAGTCTTCAAATCTCTCCTCCACCTTCTGTCTAGTACGAATTTTCGGAAAACAACAAAAGCCCTCTTATCTTTCCTGCGTGTGGATATGTTCAATAGTTCTCTGTACTTCTCAGTATAAAGTCTGCCTCTTTAACATTCGCTTTTTCACTCTCTTCAACACTCACCTATGTAGTACATTCATGCTTTTCTATATGCTACTCTTTTCTTTAAAGATTTTATTTATTTTTGGAGAGAGAGGAAGGGAAGGAGAAAGACAGGGAGAGAAACATCAATGTGTCGTTGCCTCTCATGCGCCCCCTACTGGGGACCTGGCCCACAACCCAGGCCTGTGCCCTGACTGGGAATCCAACCAACAACCTTGGGTCGCAGGCTGCACTCAATCCACTGCGCCACACCAGCCAGGGCCTCTGTGTGGTATTCCTACCACTGAGATGCCTTTCTGCTCTTCAGTTTCAATGGCTGGCTGGGGACCCATTCAACACTAGTATGCCTCAAAAACAGTGTTTGAAAATCACTATTATTTCAGGTTGAAGTTGTCATGCAGCTTCAGGAACTCGACAAAATGATGTGGTAGAAAATGCACTGAACTTGACACCAGGGCACCAAGTTTCTACTTCTATTTTTTAAAAGGCAAGGAGTTAAAATTGCCCTGGGCCTATTTTATCATTTGTCACACAAAAGGGTTAAACTAGATGATCTAACAGTCCATTAACGGTAACAATTCTAGTTTTCTATTTAAGAGCACTGAAAATCATTAGGTACAGAAAATAAGTAATAAGGCTAACACACAGCACTGTTTAACGCCTACAGATCTATCAACATACACCATTCATACACACAATAAACTATCAGCTAGATAAACAAAGGCTATATAATACCTTGCTCTAAGGACATGACTGGAAGACTAAGTGAATTAGATAAGAAGGCAAAACTGTGTAAACGAAAACGGAGGTCAAACTTACAATCACCAAAAGGAGGGCTACCTAGAAGGACTAAATGACCTGGGGTGATGTAACAATTTCAAAGCAAGCAAAATCTTAAGGTCAGAACAGGGTTTTCATGGCTTTTAGGCATCAAAACGTTTCAATGTAAATTAACTCTTTTCTAATTTGAGTCTTTTCTCCCCATGGCCATTCGAGTTACTCTCTCCCCTCCTTCTGGGCTTTGTTGTCATTTGCTTTTAACCCTCAAGCAAAGGCCTCCTCCTTGTTACTTGGGGAGATGTGACAGACAAAATCAGCGGAAGCGTCTAAGTAGGGCACAAACAGGCTTCAGGAGGTAACGAGTCTCCAGCAATTAGGGCTTCGCTGGATTTCACCCAGGACCAACGCTCCGTCCCCAGCGGCGCAAGCCGGGCTCCGGGCAGCGCGTCCAGGGAGTGGTCGGCGTCACAGGCGGTGCACCACCACTGTGAGATTCGGGTCCTGTCGCCTTGCCAGAGGCGAGGATTGCCTCAGCACAGCCTGTTTGCTTTTCGTGAGAAGTAGCCGGCGGGACCAGCAGCGACGCGACGTCCCCCACCCCACGCCCGCTTCACACCCCTCGGGAGCGCGCACCGGGGCTCGAGCGTGGAACGGGTAACCGCTGGAATAACGGACTCGGCTCCCGGGGGGACCTGAGGCTTCCAGGACAGCCCGGGCCCGGAGGGCACCTGGCCCGCCCGCTCCCTCTCGAACCCCGGCGCAGCAGGTGGACAGAGCAGTTCCAAGAGGACCCAACGGACCCGAGGTGGCATCCATACCCGCCGCCGGGGCTGACCTTCCTCCTCCCGAGGCCGGGAGAGACCGCCCACGAACTCACTCGCGGCACCCCATCTCCGAACTCCGTGCCGGCCCACTCACCGGTCCCAACCGGTTCGGCCTGGCGGGGCGCCAAAGAAAGGGGTGCGGCCCAGGACCCCCAGCCCCGGGGGACGGAGCAAGGACTCCGGCTGCTGCCCCCAGCCGGAGCGCAAAGGGCAGCGGGAGAGTGGCCAACTGCCCACGCACCTGTCTTGCGGGACCGTTTCCGGCAGGGGCAGCTTATATGTTCGAGTCGCTGCCACTCGGTCCCCGCGTCTCCTTAGACCGATACCGCCCGCAGGTGCCGGGCAGCGACTGCTCACTGCGCATGCGTGTGCGGCAGCGGCGGCTGCGGCGGCGGCCGGAGGCGCGAGCCGAGCGCTCAACGGCCCCGGGCGGCGCGGCTGGGCGCGCCCGGCGCTAGAGCCGCCGCGGCCGCTTCGGGGACCCGGGGGGCGCGGGGCGTGGACGCGGACGTGGCTCCTGGGCCGGCAAGAGAGGACTCCCTGGTTACGAGTCTTGCGGCTTTTCCCTCCCGCGGAGCGCCCGCCCACTCTGCACACAGTAGGGTTCCGCCTCCGGGCGCAGAGCAGTGGGTCCTGAATTCCTTGTAACTCGCGTTCTTGAGTGGCGGCCAGTTGGTGCCCCACGCTTTTCCTAGAGTTCTGTAGCTGATGAAAAGTCAGCGTGGTCAGCAGGAAGACTTCCTGCTTCATGTTTGTGTGATACAGATATATTAAATGTTAACACAATAAATGCATTATTATGTTTCTTTGCAAAATACTCTTAAGAATTTTTCTCCTTAGACCCATTGATATTGTATGCTCTATTAACCAGTTTCCTAGCAGAATCCTAACTTGACTCTTGGACTCCTGGTATAAAATCCAGGTTGTGGTGTGTTACTTTCTTAGTAGCTTGGGACTCTACTTCTCATTGTATTTAGAATTATCATAAATGATATATAGATCTGTGGCTTTCGTTTTGTGCTGTCATCAGGATTAGTATGTTATACCTACTCATTAAAATAATTTGTAAATTTTTCATTATTTTCTGTTTTCTGAAACAATTTTAAAATATTGGGAATACGTGCTTTCTAAAAGTTTACCTGCATCTCCCTGTGCAATGATCTAGGTCTGGTAACATCTTTGGGCTTTTTGTTGTTATTTCTTAAAAACTTTATTTCTATGAATACTCATTGGTGTAAGCTTCCGTCTCTACTCACATCAATTTGGGTAAACTATTTTCTAAAGAAATCACTCATTTTATCTGGCTTTTTTAAAGAAAAAACTATTATCAGCAAAACAAAAACCTATCAGCTCCTATAAACTTACTCATAATTCCTTGCCTTTGACTGGCTATTAATACCAACACACTATCTAAAAATGTATGCCAAGACAATTAAGGGGGAAAAAACATAAGAAGATGGTTTACATGGGAAACTGCCTGCCCCATTTAACTCTAGGTATTTGGTCATGATTGTTGCAATTCTGCCAGAGGGTGGAAGCCCACATGAGAGTACACAAGAAACCCCAAAATATTTTTATACACCTAAGTTAGCAGAGAGTGTCTCTTTCCCTTCTACCCACGAGTGTGGCCACATTTATTACTACCACTATTATTAGTAATAGTACTGTATTACTATTTATTTCGACAGTGAATAGTGCAGATGTTGGTGGCTTATCTTGATACCTGAGCGACATTTTGGCAATAGAGAATTTCACGTATGTCTCAGTGTTTGCAAAGCTTCTATTCACTTGGAGGGAAAAAAAGGTGTTTAAGAAAAAAAAAGAATTCACTAAATCTGGTCTGAATGTGGTTTCTACAAACTTACGGCTATATTGATTCAGAGGCTTTAACACATCATTTGTCTTCATATGAAGAAAAGTGATTTTTAAAAAGCAAAATCAGTATGAATGCTCTAAAACAAATGCCCACACCAGACAACGAGCACTATTTGCTCTGTCATACCCTAGCTGAGTGTCAGGGTCTCCCACACTTCCCCTCCCTCCAGCCACAGGCCAGAGACCACCGGTGCCGAGTGAGATCCTCCAACTCCCAGTGAGCACTTGGGAGCAGTAGGGGTGGGGACGGAAGCTGGGGGCATCTCTCCTACAACATTAGGATCATTTTCTAGAAATGCTTTGTGCTGACCACCAAAACAATTATTCTGTAATCATTTCATTCAGGAAAGCAGCTATCAGGTTGGATCTTCAAGGCGGTCTTTTAACTTATTGTTTTTCCTTCTAGCGTCAGCCACTCTCAAATGCCTCTTTCTGAACGCTAAAGCAGCATTCCCTTGGACTCATCTGAACTTTTCAGTAACCTTCAGTGATATGTTGGAGAGTGTCCTTGAATACTGTTCCAGTTTACGGTCCAGCCCTTCGGGTGTTTTGAGTCTTGGATGGTAGGCTAAGAAGTCGAAGTAAACACCGTTTCAAAGAATGTTGTCATCTTTTTGAGAAATGCCATACCTAAACTTAGCTTTAATTTTTCATATCAGTCTAGAATATGCTATGGCAAATTTAATTTTTAAAATTAAAAATTTAAGTCCAATTTAATTTTTTGTAGCATACATATAATTACTTTTTCCCTCTCCCCCCACCCACCAGCTTTGATATATACTCCTTGTCCTGTACCAGGAGAGAATGAAATGGACACACATGAAAGTTTATCTTTCAGATTCTCTGTATTCATTGGTATGTGATACACTTCGCACTGAGGTACATGCATGAAATTCTGACACTTAAGGATAAAAAAGAAGTATGAATTAAGATTTTCATACTTGATGAAGGGTAAAAAATTTATTATTTCTGAAAATAAACTAAAACTCAATACAATAACAAGAAGAATAGTAGATTTTAATAGACTCCTACAAGAAATTGATGGATCAAGCAGACAAACATTAGTAAGGACTTAAAAGACTCCAACAAGTAAATGTAAAAGTCTGATATAAAAGAGCCCTGTACCCAATAAATAAGAATATTTTAAGAAGACATTTTTAAAGCAGAAAACTAACATTTATAAAAACAAATGGATGCAACATATTTTAAAGGGGCTCCTTTAAAATTCTTAGAGACTATATATACTTTTCAAATTTGTATGAAATGTAAGTCATAACAATTCTCAAATTTTATTACACACAAAAGTCTCTAATAACAATATAATTAAATAAGCAATCAACAATAAAAGATGGCAAAACCAACATATTTTAAAAAACCTCACACACATTCCCAAATAACCAATAAGTTAAGAAGGTAAGAATAAGAGAAAGTATGAAATCTTTAGAACTGAATGACTCTCAGAATATATATATATATATACACACACACACACACATATATATCTCAAGATGTTTGTTAATCAGCTTGAATGGCATTTAGGGGTAAGTACATAGTTTTAAATGCATTTATTTAAAAGACAAGAAGATATTATGGGCTGTCAGACCCTTGCTTGTTTCAATTTGTGCTTTCTATTTCTTTAGAGTCTTAACAAAGTGGCTAAGAGCGAACACCAACTCACACAGAACCTGTCCGTGACAATGTCAAGTTTATGAACTTTTAGCTATTTATTGAAATTATATGATAGCATCACTATTATAGGACAGCATCACTAAGTCAACAAAATACATTTCTTAATTTTTAAAAGCTTCCCTGACTTTACTGTTTTATATTAAATTATAACAGTAAGGGTACAAACATCATAAATAAACATAGGGTACAAGCATCAAAAATAAACGTTCTAATTTTTCTTGACATAAGAGGTAGTTTAATACTGTCAAGTCCACTAGTTTGTTCACTGCTTTCTCCTTTTCTATATAATCATATACTTTCATTCCTACAATGTCTGGAAGATGCCATTAGAAAGCACGGTTTCTGAGGTTCCAAGGTATTACCAATTTTTTTCTTGTTATGGCTATTAGCTTCATCTTTCCTGAAATTAAAATAATAATAGGGACATAACAAACATAGGGATGCATATATTCTTTCAAATGGAAGCAACCCAAGTGCCCATCAATAGACAAATAAATAAAAACACTGTGGTACATACATGTAATGGAATATTACACAGCCATAAAAAGAATGGCATTTTAGCATTTGCAACAGCATGGGCGTACTTAGAGGGTATTGCTTTAAGTGAAATAAATCAGTCAAAGAGAAATACCATTGGATTTACATGTGGAATCTGAACAACACAAGTGAACAAACAAAACAGAAGCAGACTCATAGACATGGAGAAAAGACTGAGGGTTGCCAGAACGGAGGGGGTTTGAGAGACCAGGTGAAAAAGGTGAAGGAATTAAGCAGTACAGATTGGCAGTTACAAAATGGTCATGGGGATGGAGAGCACAGCATAGGGAATGTAGTCAGTAATACTGTGATAACTGTGTGTGGTGCCAGGTGGGTACTGGAAACATCAGAGGGAACACTTTGTAAAGTATAGGGTTGTCTGACCCCTATGATGTACCCCTGAAACCAATACAAAATTATATTTAATGTAAATTATAATTGAAAAAATACAAAAATTTAAAAAATAATAAATTCATAACATATAGAAATAAAATATTCACAAGGATATAATTATTTTCATAACAATCACTTGATAATATTGTTTCCTTATACTTTCCTTTTGACACCACCTCCACCTATTAAGATAACTTTACATTGGCAAAAGATACAATTCTTAAGACGTCCGAAATAATGTCAGTTTTAATACTGAGGTGGTGTTAAAATGACTGAAAGTAGGCCTGGGAAGTCTGTATTGCTGGACTATCATTATAGCCAGACAAGCTGTTGTGATTAAGATACAAACATTGTAAACCTCCGTTTTATTTTATTTTTATAATGTGAAATATAAAGAAAGATTTAGGGTAGGAACATGAAAACACAATAATCTTTTAAAAGTAATACAGGAAAGAAAATGAGAGACTAAATATAAAATGAGAACTGGAGAAATTATGTTGTGAATATAATATTGGTAATACATTTCCTGTAAAATTAGTTTTAAATTTTTTTGTCAAAAGGAAAAAGCAAAAACACAATGGGCCAAAGGAATCCTGACAATTCTCTGGCAAAGACAATTTTTTTTCTAACTATTAATTCTAAGAGAAAATAGTCACATGTAACTTGACATAAAAAAAGAGATACATAAAATGTTAACAATTTAGAAAAAAATTCAAACGTTCCGTATGTCATTCTTTAATACAAGTCAAGGGCATAAACTTGACTGCTTCAGTTACAGCATTTTGATGGGAAGTGCCCATCTCCTCCAGCCTCCCCATCACCTCCCACAGTGCTTGTCAGATGTAACAAAAACAACAAAACAAATGTGTCACACACGCAAAAAAGTCATTACTTAACTGAAATGCAAAGTTAACTGGGAGTCCTTTATTTTATGTGGCTACCCTTCCTCCAACACATCTAAATACTTTGCCCTATGCCCTGCACAGAAGGAAATGGAAAATGACTTTTCATGTAGGAGGGAGCACAAGCAAATTATACAAATTCCATTGTTTGTCAGCTGGTGGAACTTTACAATATTGTATTTTACTTGAGTTTTCAAAAATTATTAATACTGAAATATTTTAGTTGTTTCTAAAGGACATTTTGGAAAGTTGTCATAGATGTAGAACATAAAGTGACAAAGAATTTTTAAATTGAAAACAGGCAAAATTTTTAAATTTCAGAAACTAAAAAAATTATCACTAAGATGAATTTTGTTTTATTATGTTATTTTTGAACTGCAAGGTAGATGAATAGAGATCAGCTAAATTTTGTTCTGCTTAATAAACTATACTTTATCTTACACTTAAAATAATTTTTATAAGAAATATAATATCAAATTTAAGTGGCTAGGGAACAAATTTTACACAAAGTTTTTTTTAAAAGACTTGAAAGGAATAAATATTAAGGAAAACATAGTAACATAAGTGTTGGTCCTGGTTAAAGGAAAAAGGATGACATTAATCTCTCTGAGGCCATGTAAATAAATCTTATTTTACTCAATAAAATTAAATATTCTTAAGAACATAAACGAATGATCTCAACTCTTGGCTCAAGGTGTTGGATGGCTGGACCTCCCTGAAAGTAAGTAAGTAAATAAAAGAAGTACAACTCCAAACAAGGATGCAGGAGGGCTCTCAAATCTATGAGAGATGCAGATCTGACGGAGGACTAAGGGCTGCAGAGAGGAGGTGAGGAATCTGTGACCTAGACACGTGGGGACTGAGGGTGACAATGGAGATGACCACTTTGGTGGAAGGTTGGAGCTGAACCAGAGGGAACCCTGGGGAATGAACTGGGTCTGTGTCGGGAGCACCCACAGCCCACCCCTGAGGAGCCAGCACCTGATGGCCCAGGCACCGCACACATACCCAGTCTTCCCGAACCCAGGCTGCCTGGGCCATGTGCTATGACCAGTGCCGGCCGCGTGCACACCTGTGCCCAGAACAACGCGCTCTGCACTCTGGCCTGCTGCTGCCCCTTCTCTCAAACCACTAGGGGGAAAAATAAAACAACACGAAACAGCAGCAACCTAGCCACTCCCACAGGGGTGTCCAACCTGCGGCCCATGGGCCACATGCAGCCCAGGATGGCGGCGAATGTGGCCCAACACAAAACCACAAATTTCCTTAAAACATCATGAGATATTTTTGTGACAATGTATTTAATGTGCGGCCCAAGACATCTACCCCTCTTCCAGGATGGCCCAGAGACGCCAAAGGTTGGACACCCCTGGGAGTCTGAAACACAGTTTGCAAACCAACAAATTCTACCCACGTCCCAAAACCTCCCAGGAAGCCTCCTTCATCCTTTACTTTTTAATAAAGAAATATGAGGATAAGTGAAGTGTGGTGGACAGGGAAGAGGAGACAATTTACCCATATAGCCACCACTCAAAATCCACCAACATCAACATTTTCTATAAGCTCATTAAAATTCAGAGAGCCACAAAGCACTAAATATTTGAGAAAGCATGCAACACGACAGAGAAAGAAAAAAAAATAAGCACTTAAGAAAGTGAAAGGTCAAGCCATAGCCAAGACTAGTGGTCAGACCATGTACAGGGATACCGCAATTCAAAATTAAAAGGCAAACAGCCCAATTTTTAAAATTTGAATACACATTTCACAAGCATATGTTCCATAAACATGTATTTCATTAAGATACATATTTTATTATTATATTTCTATATACATGACTGTGTATATCTAAAGATACTCCACAGCATCAGTCATTAAAGAAACGCAAATTAAAATCATGAGATAGCCAGACTGTTTTTTTCTAGAATTTCATACAAATAGAAACATACAGTACAGAGCCTTTTGCATCTGACATTTTTTTTCAGTTAGCATAATGTGCTTGAGATTCATCCATATTATTATATCGATCTGATCAAACTCAGATTTATTTGTCTCCAAATTCATTGTACA
>VMDR010020375.1:0-17624 GCA_007922815.1 Macrotus californicus
TAGTTTGTTGTCATTTTACTGTTCATATTTTTTATCGTCTTTTTTCCTGGATAAGTCCCTTTAATATTTCATATAATAAGGGCTGGGTGATGATGAACTCCTTGAACTTGACCTTATCTGGGAAGCACTTTATCTGCCCTTCCATTCTAAATGATAGCTTGGCTGGATAGAGTAATCTTGGATGTAGGTCCTTGCCTTTCATGGCTTCAAATACTTCTTTCCAGCCCCTTCTTGCCTGCAAGGATTCTTTTGAGAAATCAGCTGAGAGTCTAATGGGAACTCCTTTGTAGATAACTGTCTCCTGTTCTCTTGCTGCTTTTAAGATTCTCTCCTTCTCTTTACTCTTGGGTAATGTAATGATGATGTGCCTTGGTGTGTTCCTCCTTGGGTCCAACTTCTTTGGGACTCTCTGAGCTTCCTGGAATTCCTAAAAGTCTATTTCCTTTGCCAGATTGGGGAAGTTCTCCTTCATTATTTGTTCAAATAAGTTTTCAATTTCTTGCTCTTCCTCTTCTCTTCCCGGCACCCCTATGATTTGGATGTTGGAATGTTTAGGTGTCCTGGAGGTTCCTAAGCCTCTCTGCATTTTTTTGAATTCTTGTTTCTTCATTCTGTTCTGGTCAAATGTTTCTTCCTTCTGCTCCAAACCATTGATCTGAGTCCTGATTTCCTTCCCATCACTGTTGATTCCCCATAGATTTTTCTTTATTTCACATAATACAACTTTCATTGCTTTCTGGGTCTGTTTTATGCTGTTGAAGTACCCAGGGAGTTCCTGGAGCATCTTGATAACCAGTGTTTTGAACTGTGCATCTGATATGTTGGCTATCTCTTTGTCACTCAATTGTATTTTTTCTGGAGCTTTGAACTGTTCTTTCATTCGTGCCATTTTTGTGTGTGTGTGTCAATGTGCCTGTTACGTGGTAAGGGTCAGAGCCTTAGGTGTTCACCAGGGCGGGGTAACACACGTCACTGAGTTGTGATGCTAAATGTGGGGGAGAGATCTGAGAGGGAACAATGCCGCTTGCTCTGCTCTTGGCCGGCTTTTAGTCGCTTCTCCCACTACCCGCAATCAAATTGGGCCCTTCTGGTGCTGATTACTGGGTGGGTTTGTGCATGTTCTAGGACCCTGTGGGTCCCTCCAATGAACTCTCCTGTGAGGCTGGGAGTTTCTCTTGCTGCCGCTTCTACCCCCACAGGTGTTTTCAGTCAGAGGTTTGAGGTTTTATTTCCCTGCGCTGGGACCCTGGGTTGTGTGGTCTGTCTTGCTCCCCAGTTGTTCCTCCTGGTTTATCTGCCCATGAATGTGGGACCACCCAGTCTGCAAGCTGCTGCCTCGCCTAGTCTGCCAGCTGCCACCTTGCGGCAAGTCCTCTCCACCTGCCTGCCTGTCTCCACCCCTCCTACCTGTCTAGATGAATGTTTTTTCTTTAACTCCTTGGTTGTCGGACTTCCATACAGTTCTATTTTCTGTCAGCTCTGGTTGTTTTTGTTTTTAAATTTGTTGTTGTCCTCCTTTTGGTTGTGTGAGGAGGCACAGTGTGTCTACCTATGCCTCCATTTTGGCTGGAAGTCCCCTCATTGATCATATTTTATTTATTTATTTTTAGAGAGAGGAGACGGGAGGGAGAAAGAGAGGGAGAGATCAATGTGTGGTTGCTTCTTATATGTCCCCAACTGGGGACCTGGCCTGCAACCCCGGCATGTGCCCTGACTAGGGAATCCAACTAGTGATCCTTTGGTTCACAGGCCAGTGCTCAATCCACCGAGCCACACCAGCCAGGGCTGGTGAAGTTTTACATGCAACAAGCATACTTGCAAAGTTACTTTCCTTTGTTGTAATCAAGGGGATAGGCCTTCAAATAAGCGTGAAGGTTTCTATATTGTCAAGTTTTTTCACTGGATGATTTTATAATCTTTTAACACTTAATTCAAAATATCATCCCACACTGGTAAGTTGCATGAAATGTATGGTCTGTTTACACCAAGATGCTTGTGATTTTATCATAGTGTATTTCCTCATTTGATATTACATTGGGTTGGCCAAAAAGTCCATTTATTTTTTTCAATAAAATAAAAGACACATTTTTTTATTTTCACCAATAACTTTATTGACTTAGATATTTTGAGTATGTTGGCTCTCTCCAGCTATTGGCTTCTAGTGGGTAGAGGCCAGAGGTGCTGTTAAACATCTTCCAATGCATAAAATAGCCCCACAGCAAAGAATTATTTGGCCAAAATGTCAATAGTACCAAGTAACATCCTAAACCAATTTTGACACACTCAGTCTCAGCACCTTCTCCACACATTGCACAGAACTTTTGCATTTCTGTTGCACTTTTACCTTTCTTGAAATAATAAAGCATAATATGCCAAAAATGTTGTGAATTTTCTTCCATCTTCAATATTAAAATGGCTGCACAAAAATTCACAAATTGTGAGAAGTTTTTTTAAAATGCATGCTGATATGACAGCTGTCACAACACAATCTAACAAAATTGTTTGGAATGAAGTGAAAGACAAATAAGCACCACTAGAGCCATCGCATGGAAAAAACTAAATGAACTTTTTGGCCAACCCAATGTATATTAGTATTGGGTGAATGTTAATTTGTGTAGGAAATGCCTTCATAGCATCTGATCTCAATGTCCATTATGTATTCTTATGTATCTATAATGTTTTTAGAACAGATATGAGGATAGCCCATCTGATCATTGAATTTGCAAAAAAATTATTTAAGTCCATAAAATATTTAAAATAGTTATACATTTTAATTTATAGACAGAAATTTTGCTTATAAAATTAAGAGCAGAGCAATGCACAAAAGTGGGATAATCGTTTGTAGGAGGAGATGATGGCTTCCACCCTTTTATACAGCTGCCGTAATTGCTCCATTATCATTTTTCTGGCCATGAGCGTCTGTATGTCAGTATCATCTTTTTTTCCAGTTAATTTCCTAAGCTTATTCATATGGAAATTTTTTCACTCCACAAAGTCCATACATCTTTCTTCTATTGGCATGACAGTACCCTAAACGTGAATGTACACATTTGTATATGATGGATGGTATCATTTACAATCAAAAGCAAGAAAGAATGTTTTTCTTCTTGTATTCGTAACAGTATTTCAGGTCCAATGAGATTTCCTACTAGTATTACAAATTCCTTTTAAATTCTATTACACAAATAAGGCACAGATCCCTCCCTATCATTAGCTACATCAACATTATTATAAGCTATGAATTCTTCTAAATCTGGATTCTAGGGTTTAGGCTTCCAGTGCTTTAAGAGGTATATCTTTTTTTTGGCGTGAAACAACATCTAAAATCACTTGCAAAATATTCTGCCTTTTTACCCTCTGATATTATTACTATCTGCTAAATATCATCTAGGAAACTATCAGTTTGAGTATTTTTAAACCCTTCTGTTTTAGAAAACATGATGAAATATTGAACCTTTATGTTTACAAATTCTGTTTACATTCTTCCAAATTTTTTAATTTAATTCTCACCAGAGGTTATGCCTATTGATTTGAGAGAGAGAGAATAAGAGAGAAACACTGATGTGACAGAGAAACATTGACTGCCTCTCATACATGCCCCAACAGGGGCTTGAACCCACAGCCTAGGTTTGTGCCCTGACTTGGGATTGAACCCGCAACTTTTTCTTGCATGGGACAACGCTCCAACTAACAGAGCCGCCCAGCCAGGGCCATTCTTCACATCTTTAAATATTTTTTTGACTTGTAAATATTTGAGTCTGTTGAATTACTGCCTAAAAAAATACATGTGGAAACAAAATAAAGACAAAGATTATTTGGAATAAGATAGCAAGTAAAAAATGAATCACTTTGCCATTAGAATGTTTTTTTTATAAAACTAGTCTTTGAAAATGTTCAGCCATCATGTGAAATGGATTTTCTAAATTCTCAATCTATCCCTAGTCTAGGGTAACCAAATTATCATAGAACCATTGCAGGGCACAGACCAAAAAACCTATTTAATAACATACAATAGATAATCATACCCTTAGGTGTTTTTTTTTAAACACCAGACTGTATAAAAAAAGGCAATTTAAAGGAAGTGCATATTAGTTTGTATTATTTCGTTTTCTGTGACAAACATGCTATTATTTAAAACAACAGTAGGACTAGTTAACTGGCAGGAAATCTTAGTAATTTTAGAGTCTAAAAATTATGGGGTTCTCACATAGGCCCAGCAAATTACAATTCTTCAACCTTCGGGGCTCAGTGGAAGAACTCTGTAAATGGAAGGCTCACCACTGGCCACCTTTATGGAACAGAACAACCACATTTTCTTTCTCTAGTTCCACCTTCTTCCAGAAAAGAGTTAATTGCCCCAAAGAAAAACAGTGTGGTCTCTTCTGCAGAATGTTCCTTTCTCTGTTTGTTCATTTTTAGTTTAGGTGTGGTATGGTCACATTTTTCATTTGTATTAAGATCAAGTTCTCAGTAGTGAAAGATGTCCCCAGTACAAGGCTCTATGCCAAGATTGTACCGTCTTTTTAAAAACTGAATTTGTCTTTCTAATTCTTCATAAAATCTTTTGTAGTTCTTAGAAGTTTTCATAAGCTCTTTACACAGTAAGATACATTTTCTTGTATCACTAAAAGGTTTCTGATAATAGGAGCAGCTTCACCTGAGTGCTTTCTGTGTGTTAGATACTATGCTAACCTCTTTATTTGAATTGTCATTTAATTCTTATAACAGCCCTATGAAATAGGTTTTATTATTATCTGTGTTTTATGATTGAAGAAAATGAGAAACGGAGACCAACTTGTTCAAGGTCATGTAGCCACCAGGTTGCAAATTGGTGCATAATGTAGAATAGCATAGTGGACGGGAAGTCAGGACACAGGGCTTCAAGCTTACTGTGTGCTGAGCCTGCAAATGCATTTGAGCAGAGTGCTTAGAAATGGCTCACAGCCCAAGATGGAGAGAGACACAAGACATCAAATTTGTGTTTTAGGTTCTGGAATAGAGGTAGACACAAGGGACAATGGGGCAAATCAGCGATAAACAAAGTGGGGCTCTAAGTTGTAAGCATGAATACTGAGGGAAAGGAGGGCCTGCATCTGTAATGGGTCTTTCAGCAAGGGAGTACGGTTGTGTGAGCAAGGAAGAATAAAAACACTGGTAATTAAGGAAACTGCCAGTGGATCACTTTAGTTGATGTTGGTGTCTGTGGATTTGGGGAAAAGTGGGGTGGAGACACAAGTGGTGAAATGAAGCTAGAAGCTAGATGGTCAAGGGGTTTATGATGTCATATATGGGTTAGACTTTGTAAGTAGGAGAAAACCACAGAAAAGCCCTAAGCCAGGGAATATGATCAAATTTACAGTTTCAGATAATGCCATGTTAGTTAGTAGGAAAAGTAGACTGAAGATAGCAAGACTGTCACCAGGGATACCAGTTAATTAAGATTCATGTAGTATTTTAGGAGAGGGGTACTAACAGGATGACTGAGGCAGTAGTAGTAGGATAGAGAATTAGTGCCTGACCCCCCAAAAAAGTGCTTAAGAAAGTAGAATTGACAAGGGAAGTCTGAGGAGCTTCTATGAATGGGTCACAGCCTGCAGGTTAAATACATACATACATACATACGTACAAACAACTCTGTCCTGAGGTCTCTCTAGCCCAGCGGCTTTCATAGTCTGAAGGTATACAGTGTGTCCCTTAAACCATAGGCTTGAAACCTCTGTGAAGGTGGCAACCAACATCTCTTATTCACCAGTGCATTTCTGCTGAAGGATCCTGAAACAGATTTTAAAATAGCTATTATAGACCAAAAATTAAACACTATGTCCTTTGACTAATAGAATTAAATTCCGTCATCAAATGTGAGAAGAAAATTCAAGTTACCTTGCCTGATATAAGCAAAACTTTTTTAAAAAGATTTTATTTAGTTATTTATTTTTAGAGGGAGAGGAAGGGAGGGAGAAAGAGAGGGAGAGAAACATCAGTGTGTGGTTGCCTCTCATGCACCTCCTACTGGGGACCTGGCCCGCAACCCAGGCATGTGCCCTGATTGGGAATTGAACTGGTGACCCTTTAGTTTCCAAAGGCTGGTGCTCAATCCAAGAGCCACACCAGTCAGGGCTACAAGCAAAACTTTTTAAGGTTTAAAATGTTAAAGAATACCACATCAGAAGTTTTATGAAAGGCTGATAAAGTTTAAATGATACGTGAAAAGATTTCAAATTCTTCAAGTTGGACAAGGCTTAGAAGAAATTACACTTCTGTTTTTCAATTTTTTTTAGTCACGTGATATTTTAGAGTATTTCTAAAAAGTTTTTTTATGAAAAAACATGCTTGCTTTACTTATCTGATAGCGAAAAGTAGTTCTTATACAAGAACACAGGTCAAAGCCTTTCAAGTCAAACAGCACAACCAGCAGTGGATTGTTAAAAAGCCATGATGCCCTGGCCAGGTAGCTCAGTTGGTTAGTGCCATCCCCATATGCCAGGGTTGAGGGTTTGATCTTTAGGGCACATGCAAGTGTCAACCAATGAACGCATAAATAAGTAGAAAAACAGATGGATACCTGTCTGTCTCTCAAATCAGTAAATGAAAAAATAAAATTTATAAAAAGCCATGGCATGTCCGTTCTTTTTTATGAGGTAGGGTCTTGACTAGACAATTATAACAACATACTTTCTTAGAGGATGCTACTTTCACATTTCAGATTAGTTTTTCATTTTTATATGATTTTTCACTTTATTGATGTTTTTAGAGAGACATTGATTTATTCTAGGTATTTATGCATTCATTGGTTGATTCTTGTATGTGCCCTGATGGGGGATGGAACCTACAACCTTGGCATATCAGGACAATGTTCTAACCAACTAAACTACCCAACCAGGGCAGTTTCTTTCTTAATTAAGTCAATAATTTAATTATTCACTTATTGGCCAAGAAGGAATTATATATGTATGTATTTTTTTAAGAAAGAATTTATGAACCACGGAAATATAAGCAATTATTTGTTAACTGTCCGTGATAGTACCTGTGCTTAAGTTTTGGAAATAGATTTATTTTACATTGATAATGCCTTTTATTGGGAGCCATTGGTCTCCTCTTTGTTTTACCTACTGCTAAAATGCTATGATTAAATGATATGACATACTTTAAGCCAGTGATTATTAGTTCTGCCTACACATTGCAATCACTTGGAGAATATATAGCAAATACTAATGCCTGGGATGCATCCCCAGAGAGTTTATTTAATTAGTCTTGGGTAGGGCATCAATTTTTTTTTTAATTTTTAGGTGAATCTAATGTATAACCAAAGTTGAAAACCATGGCTTCACATTCCTCAAAGGCCAATTAATAGTTTAGAAGAGTAGAATGACTGTCCAGATTTAAAAATTGAATCTGTATTTTACTTATTTGGTTACTTGTCTTTACATTGCAGGGTACATACTTGTTGAGGGCAGGAACTGTGTCTTATCTTGATATTCTCACAGCCTAGCATAGAACTTAGCATACAGTCTCTCAATAAAATATTTTTGAATGAAGAAAGAAATAATATGACTTGGTAATTATTTGGACATGGGATGATGCAAATAGTGGAATTGAATATGTATCCTTTTCAAATGTACTTATTTATTGGGCATATGGCACCCTGAGGAGCATTTGGGTCTTGGCACTACTGCTTTCCTCTTTATAGGGGCAGACTGTGAGGGAGGGGAATTATATTCTGAGGGAAAAAAAAGGCTTCTGCATATGTATAGGCACTGAAATCCCGAGAACGGACAAAAGACGCGCTCACCTGTCCCAAGGAGTTTCTGTTTAATAAACAGGGATTATTGTACTGATTTTGTTTATGTTTTCTGGGGGCCACCTCATTTGTGCTCTAGAAGCAAAGGCTGTAATAGCTCTGTTGGTCATTTTTAGACTTTTTTTTTAACTGATGGGTTAGTATAAAGTTACATGGGAATAGCAATTTTGCCATACTTTATTCTAGAGGGCACTGACTCTAGAACTCAGGAAAGGTTTCTACTGGCCTTGAAGAAATTCCCCCTACACCTGCCTCTTCTGTTGGTTGCTTTATTGTGCTACTTGCTAACATTTGGAGAAAACTTGGAATTACTAAGATAAAGAATTTTCCCTCTGCCCCAAACACAATATAAAAAAAAACTTTTCTGAAAATGGAAATAAGCTGAATAGAAGCAGAATCTTCATTGCTATAGCTTAAAGACTAATGTTTTGGGTTTAAGAAAATAAAATTAAGATACATTTGAGGCTCAGATGTGCACCCAAAAACGTGTAACAGGCTCCCTGTGGCTGTTGCAGCCGAGGTTAGGTTGGAGGTTCATTTTGTAGGTGGGCACCATAATGCTTTTCTTGCCTTTGACTCACCTCCATTGTTGCACGATGGTGTTCATATGTTGAATATCAGTACACAGAGAAGAATTAGCCCAAGGATAAAGGGTGTCCAGTCATCAGTTGACAAGGCCATTCCAATAGTGCATAGCAAATATCCTAATATAAGGAGAATGATTAATTCATGGCGCCAAATTCAGAAATTTCCTACATGCTGAAGCTCTGTGACCTAGTGCTTTAACTAAGGACACATGGTCTTCCAGACATGGTGAATTTTTGCTGATGGCAGGAACAAGAGAGAAAGAATTACAAATACCATTTAACGACTGACTAAAGAACTCATGTTGAAAGGACGTTGTTTTTATTATAATGTTCACTTGTACTCATAATGAGCACGACTGGTCAGACTAGTCTTCTGCCCTGTCTAGTTTCAGGGAGATATTAGAAAGAAGATAATGTTCTAGGGTAATCTAGGATATCTTCCATGAGATATCCTCAAGAAAAGACAATGCCTAGCTTCTTTATAGCTTTAGGCCATGAAGTTTATTGGACAAATCCCAGTTAACTTATTTTAAAACTAGGATATACCCTATTTTACTGAGTCATGCTATGGGTTACCTGAAACAAAAGTACGATTTGTACATCTTTCTGAAACATCATTTTCACTACATGGCAAGTCATTTTCTACTTTTATAAAAAGAAACATGATTGGCCCTGGCCAGCTAGTTCAGTTGGTTAGAGCATTGTCTGGAAACACCAAAGTTGTGGGTTTGATCCCCGGTCAGGGCACATACAAGAAACCACCAATGAATGCATAAATAAGTGGAACAGCAAAGAAATCTCTCTTTCTCCTTCCTCTTCCTGTCTCTAAAACTATTAGATACAAAAATTTAAGTAGAACTACTTAATATGATCCAGCAATTCCACTTATGAGTATTTATCCAAAGAAAACCAAAAAGCTAATTTGAAAAGATATATGAACCCCCATGATTACTGCAGCATTATTTATAATAGCCAAGAGGTAGAAACATCCTAACTGTCCATCCATGGATGAATGGATAAATTACGATACACTTAGCATAGTGCCCTAAAAAGTAACATTTACACTTCACATTTAAGAATTAACACTCACTTAGTCTTGAGAATGATGTGTGTGAGGGAGCTATTAATGAGTCCAGAAGGGAGATGCATGGGCCTCAACAAAGGCAGTATTAATAGAAACTGAGAGAAGTGTTGTTGAAGACAAATGAATAGGCCTTTATGACTCACGGCATATGGGTATTGGGGTCAGCTAGCTTGGATGACTGGTTTCATCAGAGCTACATTTTCTAAGATTGGATGCACAGGGGAAAAAGGGTTTCCAGGAGGAAGAATTCCGTTGTAGACATGTCAGGACTGAAATGCTTGTACAAGATCAAGGTCTAGTGGGCAACATCTCCAACTGGAGACAGATGAAAGGGCTGGTGCGGATGCAGTTGCATGAGGGTTTTTTCCTTCCTCCGAGCTGTGGAGCAAAGTTTGTTCCTCTCCCACTCAGCCGCACAGGTTGAATTGACCAAAGCAATGGTTATGGAGAAGCCTAGTCCCCTGCTGGCTAGGTGGGAATTCGTGAGACAGTATTACACACTGCTGAACCAGGCCCCAGGCATGCTACACAGATTTTATGGGAAGAACTCTTCTTACGTCCATGGGGAATTGGATTCAAATGGATAGCCAGCAGATGTGGTCTATGGACAGAAAGAAATCCATAGGAAAGTGAGTCACAGAACTTCACCAATTGCCACACTAAGATTCGCCATGTTGATGCCCATGCTACTCTGAATGGTGGTGTGGTGGTCCAGGTGATGGGGTTGTTCTCCAATAACAACCAAGCTTTGAGAAAATTCATGCAGGCATTTGTCCTTGCCCCTGAGGGCTCTGTTGCAAATAAGTTGTACATTCACAATGATACCTTCAGATACCAGGGTGAGGTCTATGGTGGTTTTGTCACTGAGCTTCCGGAGGAATCTGAGGAAGAAGTAGAGGAACCTGAAGAAAGCAGACACCTGAGGTGGTACCTGGTGATTCTGGAACTTTCTATGGTCAGACTGTCAGCAGTGACTTGGAAGAACATTTAGAGGAACCTGTTGCTGAACCAGAGCTGGGTCTTCAACTAGAACCAGAGCTAGAACTTGTATCTGAAATCCAAGAGGAAATGTGTGAGCCAGTATTGGAAGAAACTGCTCCTGAGGATGCTCAGAAGAGTTCTTCTCCAGTACCTACAGACACAGCTCAGATGGTGCAGGGAGACTTGAGGACATTTTCCTGGGCATCTGTGACCAGTAAGAACCTTCCACCTAGCAGAGCTCTTCCAAATACTGGGATACCACCTCATGTTGTTAAAGTACCAGCTTCCTGGCCTCGCCCAGAGCCTAAGCCTGATTTTCAGATTCCACTGTACAGGTCTCAGAGGGATCAAAGAGTTCGAGAACAATGAATAAATATTTCTCCTCGAAGGGGACCTAGACCAATCTGTGAGGCTGGTGAGCAAGGTGATGTTGAACCCTGCAGCACTCATGCAGACAGTCACCAACTACTCTTCATTGGCAATCTGCCTCATGAGGTGGATAAGTCAGAGCTTAAATATTTCTTTCTTTTTATTTAATTTAATTTTAATTTATTGTTCAATTTTATTTTGTTGTTACAGTAGTCTGCATTTCCTCCCCCGCCTTCTCCCCCCAAAATATTTCTTTCAAAATTATGGGAATGTGGTGGAGCTGTGCATTAACAGTGGTGGGAAATTACCCAATTTTGGTTTCATTGTGTTTCATGATTCTGAGCCTGTTCAAAATGTCCTTAGCACCAGGCCTATCATGTTCAGAGGTGAGGTCTGTGTGAATATGGAAGAGAAGAAGACTCAGCTGCCTGGGAAGGGGACCAGCTAGATAACTGCCTTCGAGGACCTGGACACCCTCCAGGGGGCCTGGCTGGTGGAAGAGAGGCCCTCCCTGTGGAGGCAGGTGCAGAAACCAGGATTTGGGGTGGGAGGGGGAGTTGCTCCAAGGCAGTGAATTACCTTGATCTTCACGCAGCAGGACAAACTCCCGCCCCTGCAGAGTGGTGAGTTTCATCAATCACCCTTTGGTGTCTTATAGTATGACCTGGTCTCTCATAAACTGCTTAAGTTTGTACAATTTTATTTTTTGTGTTAATGGTGTGTGCTCCCTCCCCTCTCTTCCCCTCTACTCACATTTTGGTCCTTCACTTCCAATTTTGTGGAATGATATTTTAGGAAAAAATGGATTTTAAAAAAAGAAAAAAAGCCTGAATTTCTTTTTTTTAAATATATTTTATTGATTATGCTATTACAGTTGTCCCATCTCCCCCCCCCCTTGCACACCCTTTCCCCCCACACTCCCTCTCTTTAGTTCATGTCCATGGGTCATATATATGAGTTCTTTGGCTTCTACATTTCCTATACATTTCCTATACTATTCATTGTCTATCTTCTACCTACCATTTATGCTTCTTATTCCCTGTACCTTTTCCCCCTCTCTCCCACCCCCCTGATGATAACCCTCCATGTGATCTCCATTTCTGTGATTCCGTTCCTGTTCTAGTTGTTTGCTTAGTTTGTTTTTGTTTCTGTTTTAGGTTCAGTTGTTAATAGCTGTGAGTTTGTTGTCATTTTACTGTTCCTATTTTTGATCTTCTTTTTCTTAGATAAGTCCCTTTAATATTTCATATAATAAGGGCTTGGTGATGATGAACTTCTTGAACTTGACCTTACCTTGGAAGCACTTTATCTGCTCTTCCATTCTAAATGAAAGCTTTGATGGATAGAGTAATTTTGGATGTAGGTCCTTGTCTTTCATGACTTGGAATACTTCTTGCCAGCCCCTTCTTGCCTGTAAGGTTTCTTCTGAGAAATCAGCTGACAGTCTGATGGGAATTCCTTTGTAGGTTACTGTCTCTTTTTCTCTTGCTGCTTTTAAGATTCTCTCTTTATCTTTTATCTTGGGTAATGTAATTATGATGTGCCTTGGTGTGTTCCTCCTTGGGTCCAAGTTCTTTGGGACTCTCTGAGCTTCCTGGACTCCCTGGAAGTCTATTTCCTTGGCCAAAGTAGGGAAGTTCTCCTTCATTATTTGTTGAAATAAGTTTTCAATTTCTTTCTCTTCCTCTTCTCTTTCTGGCACCCCTATGATTCGGATATTGGAACGTTTAAAGACGTCCTGGAGGTTCCTAAGCCTCTCCTCGTTTTTTTGAATTCTTATTTCTTCATTGTGTTGTGTTTGAATGTTTCTTTCTTTCTTCTGGTCCACACCATTGATTTGAGTCCCGTTTTTCTTCCTATCCCTGTTGGTTCGCTGTACATTTTCCTTCATTTCCTTTATCGTATCCTTCATTTGTTCATCTAATTTGTGACCAAATTCAACCAAGTCTGTGAGCATCCTGATTACCAGTGTTTTGAACTGTGCATCTGATAGGTTGGCTATCTCTTCGTCACTTAGTTGTATTTTTTCTGGAGCTTTGATCTGTTCTTTCATTTGGGCCATTTTTGTTGTCTTGGCGTGCCTGTTATGTAGTAAGGGGCGGAGCCTTAGGTGTTCAGGAGGGTGGGGCAGCCACTTCGCTGGGTTGTGACGTTGTTTGTGGGGGAGGGGATCGAGAGGGAACAATGGCGGTTGCTCTGCTCTCTGCCGGTTTTCAGTCACTTCCCCCACTACCCCCAGTCAAATTGGGCCCCTGTGGTGCTGATTCTGGTGCTGATTCCCGGTGGATGGGCTTGTGTATGCTCTAGGACCCTGTGGGTCTCTCCAACGAGCTCTCCTGTGAGGCTGGGAGTTTCTCCTGCTGCCGCCGCCGCCTCAACCCCCACAGGAGTTTTCAATCAGAGGCTTTGAGGCTTTATTTCCCCGAGCTGGAACTCTGGGTTGTGGGGTCTGTCTCACTCCCCAGTTGTTCCTCCCCATTTATCCTCACGAGGGAGTGGGACGCCCGGTCCGCAGCTGCCACTTCTCCCGGCCAGTCGCGCCTTTCCTGGATCCGCCAGCCACCGCCCTGCCACACGAGTCCTCTCCGCCCCTCCTTCCAGTCTTGATGTATGTTTCTTAATTTCTTGGTTGTCGGACTTCCATATGGTTCGATTTTCTGTCAATTCTGGTTGTTTTTGTTTTAAAATTTGTTGTCCTTCTTTTGGTTGTGCGAGGAGGCACAGTGTGTCTACCTACGCCTTCATCTTGGCCGGAAGTCAAAAACCTGAATTTCTTTGCTTTACTTTGCATATATAGACTGGATTTTTTTTTAAACAGCCATTTTCCCAAAGTAATGTGTCTTGCTTATTACTGACATTTGGTATCTTTTATTCATTGGGATATTTCTTATTTTCTACTTGTATCAAAGCCTTTGAGAAATACAAGATTTGATAATATTTTGAAAGCAGGAAAAACCCAAATTGTTTCTTCTTTGTAGAGACATGACTGCCTTCCGGTGTGGAGAAACTGCCACTGGAAAAATTGACAAATTTGATTCTTGCTGGTATGGTTAAAAACTGAATGAAATGTGTTAGTGAAGTTTTTTTCTTTTGATATAGACAACAAAACAATCCTAAAGTCCAGTGTTTTTACCTTGAAATTTAAATCGAGATAGGTTTTAAATATCTAGACTGCAACTGATACACTTTTCTTGAATTGTTAGGTTTTTTTGAAGTAGAAGTTTTTTTCATGTTTAATTTGTATTTGTAAAAACAAACAAACAAAATACTAAAACTACCATCACAATTTGAATAACACAAGATCAGAGCAAAACTGTTGTGCCTTCTATTTATCTTTGATTCCAATCTTGGCAATTGTTTAAACAAAAGTAATTTTTAAAAAGTCTAGATTTAAGAAAGAAAGAAAGAAAGAGAGAGAGAGAGAGAGAGAGAGAGAGAGAGAGAGCGCAAAGAAAAAGGAAAGAAAAAAAAAAAAGAAAGATACAGGATACAGCCCTAGCTGGTGTGGTTCAGTGGATTGAGTGCGGGCTGTGAACCAAAAGGTCACTGGTTTGATTCCCAGTCAGGGCACATGCCTGGGTTGTGGGCCAGGTCCCACATGTGAGAGGCAACCACACATTGATGTTTCTCTCCCTCTCTTTCTCCCTCCCTTCCCCTCTCTCTAAAAATAAATAAATATTTAAAAAAGAAAGATACAGGATACAGAAAGTAGTTGAGTCTATGGAATAGGCAAGATCATTCTGAAAGGATATGTGGAGAGCAATAAAGAGAGTCAAGCACAGGACTTAGTGGCCCTGGTTATTTAACCCCCAAGTCTTCTGTAAGGCAATGGGCCGTGCTGGCTATTATTCTCTACTAAATTTCTCCCTACCTAGGAAGGCTAAAGGTATACTCACTTCCGGTCATCTGGCTCTACTCCAAGAAAACAGAAACCATTTCTATTGTTTGTTGCAGCTGTAGTACCTGTCACATAGTAGCTATGCAGATATTTCTTCAACAGAGTGATTCTGAAACAAATTGAGCATAGTTACTACCAGAAAGAAAATTAAAACAAAATTTTGGCGAGCAGAGTTGAAGTCCTATGATTATATGAGAAAAATATCACTAATTTAAATTTTATGTACAGTTTGCTGGAAACAATGACAAGGGTTGAGAAGTAGGGAGTGGGAGGCAGAAAGACAGGCACAAACTTGAAGCTCCATAGTACCTTTTAGACATGTAAGTTTTTCACAATCAGTGAGGAAGCTCTCAGTTACTTCTAATTTAGCCATTGCCAGCATTTCAGATATTTCCTCATTGGTGTTCCACAGAACGCTCATGTCCAATGAACTGCTTCGCAAATAGAAAGTTTGGGAAATACTAACTACTCAGCTCTCTGCAAGCTCTGGAAAATTTTGCAATGAAGACTTTTGCATGTGAAACCTAGTGTTTCCCCAAATCACCTGGCCATTGAACCACTCTCCACCAAAGACATTTTAAAATCATGCAGAACTTATGCCCTTGGGTACATATCTTCCAAGCTTTATTCAAATGTCTTCCATAGGCTCAGCACTACTTAATAAGATCATTCTTTGACACCAAACATCTTAATAGAAAGCAGAGCAAGCTTTCCTATCTGGTGGACCAACAGTTTCCTCTGGCATAAATTAAGGAAAATATGAAAGATTTTATAATTCAGGTGTAAAACCCAGTTTGTTGTAGTGAAAGAACTTTGGAATTGGGCAGATCTGTACCAAAGGAGAGTGACAAAGAGCATGGCCACTGGGGTTGCATTGGGTTCAGGTCTTGCCTCTGCCACTTTCTAACTACGTGACCTTGAACACACTGCTTAATCACACAGCTCACATCTCTCCCTCTGTACAGGGGAGATCACAGCAGTAGTGTTTACCTTACGAGGGTTATATTACCCGGCACATCACAAGTGCTCAACAACTATTTCTCTTATGTTACTTTGAATTTTATATTTATTAAATTGTTACAGCATTCTAATAAAGTCATTTTAAATGATGAGAAGCATGCTGGTCAAATAAAGTATTTAATTTAAAACACATGGGGGGGGGGACTTACAGCCAAGATGGAAGCGTAGGTAGACACACTGTGCCTCCTTGCACAACCAAAAGGACAACAAATTTAAAAACAAAAAACAACAAGAACTGACAGAAAATTGAACTGTATGGAAGTCCAACAACCAAGGAGTTAAAGAAGAAACATTCATCCAGACTGGTAGGAGGGGTGGAGACAGGCAGCCAGGTGGAGAGGACTAGTGGCAAGGCAGCAACTGGCAGACCGAGGCCAGCGAGGTGGTGACTGGTGACCTGGTGAGGCAGCAGATTGCAGGCTGGGCAGTCCCACATTCCCATGCATATAAACTGGGAGTAACAATTGAGGAGCGAGACAGACTGCACAACCCAGAGTTCCAGTGGGGGAAAATAAAGCCTCAAAGCCTCTGACTGAAAACACCTGTGGGAGTTGAGGTGGCAGCAGGAGAAACTCCCAGCCTCACAGGAGAGCTCATTGGAGAGACCCACAGGGTCCTAGAGTGTACACAAGCCCACCCACCTGGGAATCAGCACCAGAAGGGCCCAATTTGATTGTGGGTAGTGGGGGAAGTGACTGAAAACCAGCAGAGAGCAGAGCAAGCAGCACTGTTCCCTCTCCGATTCCTCCCCCACATATAGGGCCACAACGCAGGATGGGTTGCCCCACCCTGGTGAACACCTAAGGCTCTGCCCCTTACTATGTAATAGGTGTGTCAGGACAAAAAAAAAAAATGGCCCAAATGAAAGAACAGATCAAAACTCCAGAAAAAAATACAACTAAGCAACAAAGAGATAGCCAACCTATCAGATGCACAGTTCAAAACACTGGTTATCAGGATGCTCACAGAATTGGTTGAATATGGTCACAAATTAGAGGAAAAAATGAAGGCTATGAAAAGCGAATTAAAGGAAAATGTACAGGGAACCAACAGTGATGGGAAAGAAACCAGGGCTCAAATCAACGGTATGGACTAGAAGGAAGAAAGAAACATTCACTTAGAACAGAGTGAAGAAACAAGGATTCAAAAAAATGAGGAGAGGCTTAGGAACCTCTAGGACATCTTTAAATGTTTTAACATCTGAATCATAGGGGTACCAGAAGGAGAAGAGGAAGAGCAAGAAATTGAAAACTTATTTGAACAAATAATGAAGGAGAACTTCCCCAATCTGGCAAAGGAAATAGACTTTTAGGAATTCCAGGAAGCTCAGAGAGTCCCAAAGAAGTTGGACCCAAGGAGGAACACACCAAGGTACATCATCATTACATTACCCAAGAGTAAAGAGAAGGAGAGAATCTTAAAAGCAGCAAGAGAACAGGAGACAGTTACCTACAAAGGAGTTCCCATTAGACTCTCAGCTGATTTCTCAAAAGAATCCTTGCAGGCAAGAAGGGGCTAGAAAGAAGTATTTGAAGTCATGAAAGGCAAGGACCTACAACCAAGATTACTCTGTCCAGCCAAGCTATCATTTAGAATGGAAGAGCAGATAAAGTGCTTCCCAGATAAGGTTAAGTTCAAGGAGTTCATCATCACCCAGCCCTTATTATATGAAATATGAAAGGGACTTATCCAGGAAAAAAGAAGTTAAAAAATATGAACAGTAAAATGACAACAAACTTACAGTTATTAACAACTGAACCTAAAACAAAAACAAAAACTAAGCAAACAACTAGAAGAGGAACAGAATCACAGAAATGGAGGTCACATGGAGGGTTATCAGTGGGGGACAGAGGGGGAAATGGTACAGAGAATAAGTAGCATAAATGG
>VMDR010020376.1:0-17596 GCA_007922815.1 Macrotus californicus
AGGCTCCATTTGTCATTCTACTATTACTATAGTGGAAATCATGTGTCAGTACAACCAGGCCTGGTTTGAGAAAGGTGACACTGACAAATGGGTCAGTTTAAGACACACCATAAATACGACACAATGCGTCACACAGAAGGCCCAAGCAAAGGCAAGCCTGGGAAACCAATACATCATTCTAAGTATGATGCGTGTGGGGGATGTTCAAAGGGGTTGCTGATTGCTGCTGCCCCAGCAAAACTTCTTTTTCACATTAATGATGAGGCTCAAGTCAACATTATTCTTTGCAGCTTCTCTTTTGCTTATGTGTGGGAGCCCATGAGCATATGGCATACTAGAAGTTGTTTACTTACACAATTCAGGATTTCTTCATTTTGCAGTTCTTATCAGTTGTTAAGTGGACTCCCATAAGGCTATTGGTATTGCTCCTCAAATGTTTCCTTTTTATGCTGTCGAAATGTTTATTACTTGGTAAAGCATTTACAGCAGTGGTCTCCAAAGAGGAGTGGGGGCATGTAGCCAATGGAGTAAGCAGGATGATCCATTAGGGCGTGGGGAAACAAAATACTAGAACCTTCTATCTCAACTTTTATCTCACCTACAAGATTACTTGAGTCTCATTAGTATTTTATAGATTGGAACTAGCATACTCACCTAGTTGCTGTGTGAGCTGGTCACAAGTGGTTTATGAAGTACTCTGAGGGAAGACGGGAGTCCCACATTTTGGAGGGAATGATCTAGTATCATGGTTGCTTATTTGTTTATTAATTCTAAACACACTGTATTGTATGAAATGGGAGACGTTCTTAAGTCCACAGATTGAAAAGTAGTAGAAAAGTACAAATAATAAATAACAACATGGCAGCTGTAGTTCTAGCAGTAGCTGTTTGCCAACCACAGCAGGAAGTAAGAATAATGGTTATATAGTTATATCTGTCAAGAAGATGGCCAATTGATTTTTTAAAATAAAAAGAAAATTTATTGAAACAAAGTTTGACATTCACCCCTGTTAATAAGAAACAATGTGTTGCAGCTTAATTAATGATAGCCATGCATATAGCATATATATGTATTGAGGTCACTTCTTTTCCTAATTAGATGCCCAGTCAAGCAATTTGGAGTCCACTTAGGCAGAAATGTCACTTGAAATTTGTCTACCTGATTATGGATATTTCTGGTTGAGAAAATATGCATCAGGAGAGATAGGAAATCTGTGAATTCAAGGTAACAGGAAGGAAACAGGCAGCTATCAAATATCAGGAGTAGGTGGATTCTGTGGTTTCATTGTACTACTAACTCCGACAGTGTTAACCATGGTCCTGTGTTGGTCTCTAAGTGCCTGGGCATGCTTGTCAAAACCTGAACCGCTCTTCCTGCGTTCCACATCACTGAGAGGAGTAGTGTGATGCTCTGCTACTCTGTGTATGAGTTCAGGTATTTGAAAATGGTAAGTAACACGAAGCTGCAAGCAGAGTAGAAATCTCATTAAGTTCTCATGGAGTAAAAGATTAGCCAGGAAAGCCTAAAATATTACAATGATTTATTCATAATTACAAATTCTCACATGTTAGGAAAAAAAGACATTTAGATTAACTCAGATATTTCTACTAGTGATCATCAACCAAGAGCCTTCAACTTAATTTACATCACTTTTAATTATTTTCATTTAAGTGAATATTTATTAAGTGCCTACTAAGTGATGAGTGCTAGAAGTAATTGATGCTACTTGCGAATTTTCTATGCCTGGCGCTGGGCTAAACTTGTTAAATATATTATTTTGATTAATTCTTACAACTTTTAAAGTAGATGTTATAATCATAATTACAAAAATAAGGAAATGAGGTATAAAGAGGTCAAATAATTGGCCCAATTCTAAACAGGAGTTTCTGGAACAACCTCAGATCTGTCTACACAAATCTAGTTAGTCTCTTTGATGGATGGAAAACTATAGGGAGGGGGGAGCAATGAGAAAAAGAGGAAAGAAGAACCTTGAAAAGTAAGAGAGGAGCAGCCTCTCTTTCCAAGCTATTTTCTTATGAAAACTACCTGGTACCTTGCTCTTAGATCCCTCTAGCTATGTGGTTTTTATTTATTTATTTTTTAACTTTCATCAAGCTCTAGATGCAGTCTGACACCATGAAGGGACAATAGAAGATTTCTATAGCTATAGCTCTATGTTAGTGTTTCAAGATTGTATTAGTCTTGCAGCTCTTCCCACTCTGATCTTGACTTCATGGCCTCCCAGTATCTGGCCTTCTGCTCAGTCCCTATGGCTGCTCCTCCTCAGAACCTGTCAGAGACTAAAGTCTTTGATATCTGTTACCAGATGTTTCTCAGGCTCTCCGTTGCTTTCTTGGGTCCTTGTTTATGGATGATATGGGATGGAGGTCCAAGAGGCTATGGGCATTCTCCCAACCCCATCACCTGCCCTGTTCTTGTGTGAGTAAAGTCTCTAGGTCTCCACTCTTTTTAAACAGAGGGCACTGGTGTTTTGTCTAACTTGGGCTTCCTGAGAAGTTAGCCTATCCCTTAAACTGCAGATCAGCTTACTCTGCTGCCCTGGGTAGAAGTCTTCTTTTTAGGCTGATTGAACTGCTCTGTCTGAAGTCTTCCTTCTTCCATTCCTTAATCTGACTTCCTTCCCATACCTGAGCCTTATTTAAAGCAGGGCATGTCTCCTTCAAAATTGTGACATCTGTCTTGATTCCTTCCCAGGTTCCCCTTTGTGTTGCTCTACTTTTTGACATTCAGGCTTTAAAATCATCATTGTTATCATCATTGCTATCATTACCATCATCATCATCATCATGATCATTTGTGTTCAATATATTTGTTTAGTTTAAATAAAACACACAAAGTAAAAGTGAAGTCCTTGTTTTTCTATTCAGTCTCCCCACTCCCTTTCTCCCTCACATTGAATATTATGAATTCTCATTAATATGATTGTATTTTCCTACATATATGTGTTCACATATAATGAATAATAACCCATATTTATTAAGCAGTCAATATACACCTGGAATGTTCTAATTTGTTCACGTGTAATCCTTCCTTGACTTTGGAAACAACCCTATGAAATAGGTACTACTATTATTCCCATTTTAAAATTGAGACACCAGAGCTTAAATATCTTGTACAAGATCACACACCTAAGAAGTGATAGAGCTGGAATTCGAATGCAGGCATCTTACTCAGTGGACTTTATATAATCTAATGCTTTTAACTACTCTAAAGTTACACCACCTTTTGTGATATTGTCTAAAGTAATGTTTTAAGTGCTTAAAAATTCTTTAAAAATTTCTCTCCACTTGTTTTTCCTCTGAACAATGTAGTTTTTAGATACACATTAATCCAATCATTGTATTTTCCTGATATGTAATATTCTGTCAGAAATATCCACCATGATTTTCTGTATTCTCCTTGATGGGCATCTACAGTGTGGCTGATTTTTCATTACTATAATCCATACTGCCGTGAATATTGTTGTGAATGTCTCCTTGTAAACTGTTACTCTCCCCTCCAGTTCAAATATGGCTATTTAACCAGTGCCTTTGCCAATCGGTAGGTGAAGCATGAAGTGGCTTATTTAAATCCTATTAATATCTGACTGATTAATAATACTTTAATCCTTTGCTGGACTCTGTAGTATTTTTAAGAGGCTCACTTGTTAGCTGAAAGAATTTAACCTATAATGGCTGATATAATGCTGTGAAGAATTTCTGAAAATACAAAGAGAGTAGATTCAAAGATTATATTCAGGGAGATGGTCCCAGTGCCTTTAGGACTCCTGTTATTCATCCTGTAAGGTTAACTTTTCTCTTCCTGAAAATGTGGATCTCCATGGAAGTCTTTGTTTTAGCACCAATATTCCAAAGTGGTTCAGAAGCTACTTGAACTATTTCAGTGCTTCTTTCCTACCTTTTAAATTATAAATATATAGACAGAGTATCTATTGAATTACAAAATGCTCTGGGGTATGATGGCTATGTGCTTTTAATATATAGGAAGACATGTTACTAAATCTTGAAAGCTATGGGGTGCACACCAAATGGGATTTCCTCTGCAGTCCAAGCAGCCTTGATCTTCAATATTTTAAGTTTCTTGCTACCACTCTACCTCTAGTGCACACATTGCTTGCCCTTTGAATGGAGATGGTCCAAGTGAGAACATCAGAGAGCTATCTACCAGAAACCCAAGAATACTTCGAGTTGTGACAAGTACAGTCTTTTATTCTTGGGGAAAGTTCACTAGAATAACATATATATTTTTTCTGGATGAACTCATTGTGAACAAACTCAGTTGCCTATTTGTTATTTTTTATATTTTATATGTGTGTGATTATTAATATAATTAATATAATTATTATTAATATAATCACACACAATAACACAATATATTCATATTGGTACATGGCACAGATGTCTTGGAAAGGAAGACCCACTGGACCCAAATAAGAAGAAAAACAGAGCCCTTTTGGCTCTCTGAGCAGCACAATGGCAGTGGGCAAGAACAAGCGCCTGACGAAAGGTGGCAAAAAGGGAGCAAAGAAGAAAGTGGTTGATCCATTTTCTAAGAAAGATTGGTATGATGTGAAAGCACCAGCCATGTTCAATATAAGAAATATAGGAAAAACACTAGTCACGAGAATGCAAGGAACCAAAATCGCATTGGATGGTCTGAAGGGCCGTGTATTTGAAGTGAGCCTAGCTGTCCTGCAGAATGATGAAGTTGCATTTAGAAAATTTAAGCTGATTACTGAGGATGTTCAGGGCAAAAACTGCCTGACTAATTTCCACGGCATGGATCTTACCCGTGACAAAATGTGCTCCATGGTCAAAAAATGGCAGACTATGATTGAAGCTCATGTTGATGTCAAGACAACTGATGGGTATTTGCTTCGTCTATTCTGTTTTGGTTTTACTAAAAAACGCAACAATCAGATTTGGAAGACCTCTTATGCTCAGCATCAGCAGGTCCGCCAAATCCGGAAGAAGATGATGGAAATCATGACCCGAGAGGTGCAGACAAATGACTTGAAAGAAGTGGTCATTAAATTGATCCCAGATAGCATTGGGAAAGACATAGAAAAGGCTTGCCAGTCTATGTATCCACTTCATGATGTCTTTGTTCGAAAAGTCAAAATGCTGAAGAAGCCCAAGTTTGAATTGGGAAAACTTATGGAGCTTCATGGTGAAGGTAGCAGTTCTGGAAAAGCTCCTGGGGATGAGACAGGTGCTAAAGTTGAATGAGCTGATGGATATGAGCCCGCAGTCCAAGAATCTGTTTAAATTCAGACATTCAATGGTGACAAATAAAAAGGCCTATTTGTGATAAAAAAAAAAAGAAAAACAGAATTTTCCATTAACAGCACAGCAACAAAGAAGCACATTGGGCATGAAATTAGAACACCTAGTTCTCATTCTAACACTCATTTGGTGAAACTGGATAAGTTATTGTAAATGGGAATCATAACATTACTGATCTCATCATGTTGTAAGATGATTATAATCATACCTTCTAAATTAGTATGATTTAACCAAATGAAATTTTAAAAATCTAACCTGTTTTTAAACACTGAGTGACATACCTGGTACACTTGTTATATACCTAGAAAAAGCCTTTACAAATTTAAAATGTAAAATGGAGATACTGGTATCCCATTCATAGAGTTGCTGTGGGAAGAAAAATGGCTTGATATGTGTACAGTATTATAAATCAAGGAATAAGGATGATCACCTAGAAAATGCTGAGCCACTGAACTTGTAGAGTATCTGTTTTTGAGGCTTAAGTATAGAAAAAATGGCCAGAGAGATGGGACAGAGTTTAAAGAGAAAATCCCAGGGTGAAGTCTGCATGTCTACATTTGGTATGGCAAGGATATGTAAGTGGGATCTGACTGAAGTGAGTAGTAGGTGACTGAGTCTTAAGATTTTTTTTCAATCACTGTCCTTCCAGATGTTACCCACTGGGCAAAGGAAGCCTAATAGTAAGGGGACATGAGTCAGATCACCTTGGATGGGCAGGAGGTGAGGAGGAAGAGGCTGAGCCTCAGTCCAATTTTCCAGGTCAAGGAGCTGTGCAGGGAGAAACCCATGGAGGTCCTACTTGAGAATCCATAAATGTTTTCTGTGAGGAAATCAGTATTTGATGAAGAGAGGGAAATGAAGGCCAGCAGACAGTGACCCTTTGACAAAGAAGAGAGGCTGGTTTACCATGAGCAGTCACTCATGGAATGTCTTCCTTCTGCAACTCAACCCTGCTCCAATTTCAGGACAGTAATGATGGCAAAGAATTACGGAATGGCATATGAGAGAAGACCCCAGTCCCTCCCTACCTCCTACTTCAAGCCACAGAGTCACTTGTCTAGCCTATCTTAGACCAAATAGGAAAATATTTATAAATTGAATATGAGATTGAAATTTTTCGATGGAGACCATCAAAATCAGTCTGAAAACTTACGAAATTGGGCTGAAGCACCACTAGACAGCCTGAAATGCAATGGAATGGAGGCTTGACAAAGAATTTGTTATTAAAAAAACACAACCTTTTCATGATTATATCACAAGTTGATACACCTTGATATAGTCAGTTTAACTAGTTATTGATTTATTATAAGTGTTTCTGTCTTTATATTTATTATACATATTTCTGTCTTCTTGTGAGCTTTGTACTCAGTCTTGGCAGAGGTGAAACTTGGCCTGCCTTCTGTATGGCTAATCTTAAATTGTTCATGCATTTGTTCATTTATTCAATCTACATTTATTGAACATTTAGTGTGCCAGATACTGAACTACTGAACCAGACTCTTGGGATAATTAAGCAGGCCAAATACTCATTTCACATGATTTCACATGGAATAAAGACTTTTTTTAAAGCTCTCGAGGCACTGGCAGACACTGCACAAAGTAGAATGTGGACTTTACAACTAAATAGCATTTCTGAACTGTCTGGTAGAAATAATGGTGACTATGCATTCTGGGTTTTCCAGGACAGTCTTGGTTTCTTTTAATTTCATTGTTTTTTGATAAAGTAAATTTATTTAATATGTAGCTTAATGCAATTTATTTCTTATGACTTTGTAATACTTTTCATTTAAATTTATAAATGATAAAATATCCTTTGTTAGGTCACATGCCCCAATAGAATTTGAAAAATGTGGACACAGTGCTTCAGATTAAAAAAAAAATCAAATCTATATCTAGATTATGATGACAAAAATATGAAAGTTATTTCCTTTAGGTCTAGATTATGATGACAAAAATATGAAAGTTATTGTTTCCTGGAAACCCAGCTTTCCTGGCCGTTGTATCTCTTGGATCAGACAATGTTTTTCAGGGTATAACAAGCTGCAGCTAAAACAACAGTTTGCCTTATGCCAATTTGAACGCACAGTGATGTGATGTTCACTGATTTCCTGTGCTTTTGAAGGTAATGAATTGATGCACCTGAGTCTTCACTCAGATCATACTTCCTGCAAGATAAAATGAAAGATCGTGAAGGAAAGGAGAGAGAGGGACAGACAGACAGACATAGGGAAGGATAGAGGAGAGAGAGCCATAGTGAAATAGTTTGTAACCATCTCAGCTCTTGTCTCAAAATAATTTTTTGCACAGGCCATTCAAGAAGCACGATGAGGGTAAAAATCAGCTGTTGTTTTTAGATTCCTTTTAGTTTTATGGTGGGATAATTTAATTAAAATACATTTTATTAACATTTTACAGCTTCTGCCTGCTCTATCTGCTGCTGTAATTTCCTCAAGAGGGGAGGTATGACATCCTGTGGAATCCCCAGTAGCTTTTCAATCATCAATTTATATCTTCTGAATTAGTTCCAATTTGCCAAAGGAATCCTTTTCTTACTTAGCATTCTTGTCGCTGAAAATAAGTGGTTTGATTATCTGATGTACTGCACCATTATGGGAAAATTTTCTTTAATTTTTTTATCTTCTCAAACATGATAGCTTTAGAAAACAGATGTCTGGCAGTAAGAAATTTCTTTCATTTATTTATTTTTTTAAAAAGATTTTATTACTTTATTGTTGTTCAATTACAGTTGTCTGCATTTTCTCCCCATCACTCCCCCCTACCTGAGCCAATCCTACCTCCCTCCCTTTCTCCCACCCTTCCCCTTGGTTATGTCCATATGTCCTTTATAGCAGTTCCTGAAAACTCTTTCCCCCACTGTCTCCTCCCCTCTCCCCTCTGGCTACTTTTAGATTGTTCTTCATTTCAATGTCTCTGGTTATATTTTGTTTGCTTTTTTTCTTTTGTTGATTATGTTCCAGTTAAAGATGAGATCATATGGTATTTGTCCCTTACTGCCTGGCTTATTCACTTAGCATAATGCTCTCTAGCTCCATTCATGCTGTTGCAAAGGGTAGGAGCCCCTTCTTTCTCTCTGTTGTGTAGAATTCCATTGTGTAAATGTACCATAGTTTTTTGATCTACTCATTGACCGATGGGCACTTAGGTTGCTTCCAGCACTTGGCTATTGTAAATTGTGCAGCTATGAACATTGAGGTGCATAGGTTCTTTTGGATTGGTGGTTCAGGGCTCTCAGGTATAATCCCAGCAGCAGAATTACTGGGTCAAAAGGCAGTTCCATTTTTAGTTTTCTGAAGAAATTCTATACTGTTTTCCACAGTGGCTGCACCAGTCTGCAATCCCACCAACAGTTCACTAGGGTTCCCTTTTCTCTGCATCTTCTCCAACACTTGTTTGTTGATTTGTTTATGATGGTCATTCTGACCGGTGTGAAGTGGCCATACATGAGAGACCTACAGCCAACATCATACTCAATGGGCAAAAATTTAGAGCTTTCTCACTAAGATCAGGAACAAGACAAGGATGCCCACTTTCACCACTCCTATTCAACATAGTACTGGAAGTCCTAGCCATGGCAATCAGACAAGAAAAAGAAATAAAAGGCATGCAAATTGGAAAGGAGGAAGTAAAACTGTCATTGTTTGTAGATGACATGATAGGGCACATGGAAAATCCTATAGACTCCACCAAAACACTACTCCACCTAATAAATGAATTTGACAAAACAACAGGGCACAAAGTCAATATCCAGAAATTAAAGTCATTTTTATACACCAACAATGAAACATCAGAAGCAGAAATCAGGAAAAAAATCCCATTTGATATAGCAACAAGAAAAATAAAGTACCTAGGAATAAACCTAACCAAGGAGGTAAAAGACCTGTACTCAGGAAACTATACAACACTGAAGAAAGAAATTAAGGAAGACACAAACAAATGGAAGCATGTACCATGCTCATGGATAGGAAGAATTAACATCATCAAAATGGCCATACTACCCAAAGCAATTTATAGATTCAATGCAATCCCTATTAAAGTACCAATGACATATTTCACAGGTATAGAACAAACATTTTAGAAATTTATATGGAACCATAAAAGAACCTGAATAGTTGCAGCAATTTTGAGAAAGAAGAACAAAGCAGGAGGGATCTCAATACCTGATATCAAACTGTATTACAAGGCCACTATAATCAAAACAGCCTAGTACTGGCATAAGAACAGCCACATAGACCAATGGAACAGAACAGAAAGCCCAGAAATAAACCCAAGTCTCTATGGTCAATTAATATTCGACAAAGGGGGAAGAAGCATAAAATGGAGTAAAAATAGCCTCTTCAACAAATGGTGTTTGGAGATCTGGACAGCTACATGCAAAAAAATGAAACTTGATCACCAACTTACACCACACACAAAAATAAATTCAAGGTGGACAAAAGACTTAAATATACGTTGTGACACCATAGAAGTCCTAGAGGAAAATATTGGCAGGAAAATCTCAGATATTCCATGCAACAACATCTTCACTGATGTGTCCCCTAAAGCAAGGGACATAAAGGAAATAAACAAATGGGACCTCATCAAATGGAAAAGCTTCTGCATGGCTGAAGAAAACAGCATTAAAATGAACAGAGAACCAACTATATGGGAAAACATATTTGCCAATGATACCTTGGACAAGGATTATATCTCCAAAATATATAAAAAACTCATATGACTCTACTCCAGGAAGACAAGAAATCCAATTAAAAAATGGGCAAAAGACTTGAACAAACACTTCTCCAAGGAGGATATACAGAGGGCACAGAGACATATGAAAACATGCTCAGCATCACTAGCCATCAGAGAGATGCAAATTAAAACCACCATGAGATACCACTTCACACCGGTAAGAAATTTCTTTTAAATACATGCCTTCCACTTACCTAAGTGTGGTAGACAAAATAATGGTCCCCTAAAGATGTCAACATTCTGATCCTGAGAATATGAACCTTTGAATATGTTACTTACCTCTTTGCAGAACCTGTGAATGTGTTACCTTATATGGCAACAGGGACTTTGCATATGTGATTAATTTCAGGAGCTTGAGATGTGAGATTAATTTAGATCACAGGTGGCAAACACAAGGCCCATGGGCCGAATCCAGCCCTCCACCTTATTTTATCTGGCCCAACACCTTGTTTCCAGCTGGCGGCAGCACCGAGCTCTCATTCAACTGCTAAGGAGTAGTTACATTTATATAGTCCTAAAATTACATTTGGCCCTTTGAAGGCAACCGAGAGGTTGATGTGACCCTGGTGAAAACGAGTATGACACCCCTGACTTAGATAATCAGGATTATACAGGTAGGCCCACGGTAATCACAGGGCCTTAAAAATGAAAGAGTGAGGCAGAAGTGAGGTCAGAAAAAAAGAGGTGATGCTGAAATCAGTTGGAGAGATGTCATGCTGCTGGCTTTGAAGACGGATACCTCTAGGAGGTGAAAAAAAACAAGGAAACAAATTATCCCCTCCAGAGACCCCAGAAGGAATGCAGTCTTGTTGACATCTTGATTTTAGCCCAGTGAAACCTGTGTTGAACTTTTAAATTATAGCACTGTAAACTAATAAGTATATATCTGTAAAACAATAACTTTGTCACTGAAGCCACTAAGGTACAGCAGCAATAGGAGGCTAATACACAAATACCCTTTTTGTGTAAAGGTCGAATCCTTAACGCATTAGCTTTTAGTTGTATTATTTAATAAAAGTCTTTCCAACCTCACTAGCCTTTAATTGAGATATTTTGTATAATCGAAGACACAGTATTGGTGGTAAGTTTCTATGTCTCCACACTTTATTTTTAACTGATGCTCTTTTTAGAAACCAATTTTCAGTGGCAACATTCTTACACTTGGACAGTTCCATTACCACTTATCCTCAAGACTAATTTTAATCAGATTCATCATAGATGGAATACCCATGCCAGACAGGGCTTTATGAATTCTACAGTTGATAAAGTAGGAGGGAACACTCTTTTTCCTATTATATTTGGAAAATTTCTCTTAATTTGAATTATAAGAGAGAAATCTGCCAAGATAACTTTCATGTTGTGCTGTCGTGGTGAATATTCTGTGGCCATTAATGTTATCGACCAGGGGAGCTCCTTCTTTGCAGCAAATACTAGTGCTTGAGACAATGAGAATCTTGGTCTAATTCAGTTGGCAACTTCACTAATTGGGAGATGCAGAGCAATGTGAACCTGAGATTCAGTTCCCAGGTTTTCCAAGCACTTTGTTTTACCTGTCATGCATTTTTTCTCTATTACTCTGTAACACATTGAAGTTTAAACACTCTCATTTAGGTTTCTTGGGCACTCGCATCAGATATATGGAAAAGGAAGAAAAGAAGAATTTGTGGTGGCTTTTTTTTCTTTTAGTTTTAACAGAAGCTTTGTAAAGCCTTTGGATGAAGGCAGCGCCTCTGGTACCAGTTAGTTCAATTGTGATAAACAGAGACAACAACACTCCAGGGAGGTCTTTGTACAGATCTAGCAAATGTCAGGCAGTGATTTTTTAGGTTCCTTTGTTAGTGGGATTTCCATTGCGATTTTAACTGTAAAACTGTGGCAGCAGATTGAATTTTAATGGTGAGATTCTCATGGCATCACGTTTTTTAAAGAGTTGACTAGTATAATGGTGTGTGTGTGTGTGTGTGTGTGTGTGTGTGTGTGTGTGAGAGAGAGAGAGAGAGAGAGAGAGAGAGACCTTAATGAGACATAGAATGATCTTTCCAAAGGAAGCTGATAGTAATTCAAGGAAACACTTTGTAATTTGAAACCAGGGCACTCCAAATAAGAAGCAAAACAATGCAGTCATTGAAAACCTGCTTTGCAAATGTCCTGCCCTTCTGCTTTCTACTTCCCTTCCTTTTCTCACCCTACTCACCCCCCACACTGTTCTTCACTCTCCCCGGGAGGAGCACCTTGACTCTGCAGAGAACTTAGAAGCCTTCACAAGTTACCTTTGTTATCTCCCTGACAACAACAAAGCTTCTCTCTAATAGCAGGCAATCATAAATTCACATCTATCCTGTCTTTCTGATTTTTCATTACATTGGAAATGTCCCTTCCATCTAAAACTTTGCATTGACTTCCTGTGAGATGCTCCAGAACATTATATGATTGCTTGTTTCTTCTCACTCTTGTACAGTAAACCTTTCCCTCTTAATTGGATACTTTCCATCAACTTTCAAGCATGCTTTTCTCTTTCACATTTTAAGAATGACAACAAAAACCTCTTTACCCTTCAGGTATTGCATTTTCTTTTCTTCCCCTCTAAAGCCTAATTTCTTCTGCTTGCTTCTGAGTTCACCTCTGTTTGGCTTTTGATGCCCAGACTCCACCAAAATTGCTCTCATGTATGTCATCGATAATGTCCATTTCACTAAAGTGAATGGACACTTTTACTTCTCCTCTTTCTGACCTCTCAGCAGCATTGGACACATACTCTTTCTCAAAACACTTTCTTGGCATTCCTCCTATCTATCCGTTTATTCTTTTTTCGTTTCTGTTCTACACTCTCCTTCTAGGCAATCTAACTCTTGCTCATACCTTCAATAACCATTCCTAAGCAGATAAATCCCAAATGTCTTTTTCTAGTTCAGTCTATTCCTTTGTTTCACACCTTAATATCCATATGCCTACTTGGCACTTTCTCTTAAGTAGCTCAAAGTTACCCACACCAAATATGTTCAAGAATATACTCACAAGTACTCTTGTATCCTTGAATTTTTCAAGCAAATGCCATCAGTCATGCTGTTAATGAATGTTCCAACCTCCATGCAGGTATGCAAGTCAGGAGGTCAGAATCATCTTTGACAAATCTGTTTAATTCATAATGCCAATCCCACTAAGCATTGTCTGTTTTACTTTTCTATAAATCACTCAAATATACCTACCACTCATGATCTCTATCAATTTCAAACTAGTCTAAGCTACCATGGTAACTACTTTCCTTCCAATGCATTTTCTATAACATAGCCAGAGTGATCTTTATACAATGCAGATCGGAACACGTCACCTTTCAGGTTAAAGCCTTTGATGGATAGAAACCATGTTACCGCACATGCTCTGTGGACATTTGTATTCTAGCTCCTGACTGTCTCGACTGTCAATGTGCACCCCACTTACATCCTCTTTAAAAGGCTTCAGGCACCTTGACCTTCTTATACATGCCATACTCCTCCAGCCACAGGGCTTTTGCACATGCTTAGCCACTCTTTTCTCATCTCTTTCCCTGTTGAACTCCTACATATCAAGATCCATGTCCTCGTGGAAGCCTTTTCTGATCCCCATATCTTCACAAAATCACCCTCATGAAATTATATATTTCTCCTTCATATCGCTTAGAACAGTTACAATTTGATATCCATTTGTCTAATTGTTTGATTAATAACCATAGTATAGGCACCATGAGATATTCAGGGGTTACAATGCTAAGTCTTTGTATTCTTTGTGCTTAGCTAAAGTCAGTTAGCAAACATTCCTGGGAAACATATTTGTTGAACATGAAAAGTACTTGTAAATTATTCTAATCTGTTTTAGAGAGGAGGAGACTGAGTCTCAGGAGACTCACTGAGACTAAAATTCAAGTTTGATAACTCTAATACTGGGACAAATTTATGGTATAATATTGGTATGTTTTAAAATGTGCTTTATGTTCTATTTATACATTAATGCAAATATAAATGGAGTTGGTATCAATTATTTTAATTAATGGTGGCACCAGAAGAATTACAGGTAAAGTCTGTATTCAACACCTCCTGTAAGTAGTTAAGTTTTTTAGACAATGACCCAAACACAAACTTTCTTGTCATAATTCCTATAGATTTTCAAGCTTCTTGTATGAAATCAAACTTTCTGCCCTGGGTTGAACTGGTAATATATGCGTGACACAGAGAGCAACTCTACCACAAATAGATACAAGGAATTCTAGCTAATTTGAATTGGCCTGGTCAAAACTCCACATTGGACGATGGCAAATTTTTCCTATTGCTCTTCTCTTTGTGGCAGCTTGCCAGTCACTTGTTTATTTGTTTTCAGATTTACTGCATATTCCCATTTCTATTCTGTTTGGAATACAGAATTACTAACTAAGGACTTACTAAGTATTAGGTAGGTCCCAACTCCCACAGGCAGCTCCTCTGTGGTTCTTGCCCCCATTACATATTCCCACCTTTGGGGCTTTAGTGAAACTACTTCTTTCTCCAACCCTATGGGGTGATACTGGCTTTCCTGCTGTTGCTAATCTGTGGGTGGTTTCAGGATCTCTTAAGTTTCTGAGCTCTACCACACATGTGCAACCGATTGCTTGTATTAAATTTCCTTTATTTGAAATTGATTTATATTTTCCTGGTTGGACCTTGATTGATACAATTTTTTTAAATCCCAGGAAACAGATCCTGAAGAACAAATTCTGAGCTTAGATTGCTTGCTTCTTTTAGCTCGAGCATGGTGTAAAACTTCTTTCAGGTGGAAAATGGGATACTATAATCAGTCTGTCTCATCCAGTAGCATCGCAATTACTTAAATTATAACCTGGCTTGTTTGGGGTGATGTGCCAGTTGAAAGCTAGGCTCTGGGAAAACAAGAAGCCACACAAAACTTGACTGCACAATTGGGATGGCTGTTTCTGATCGGGCTGGACTGCTTAAAAAAAGACAGTGATTAGCCCAGAGCCTTAAACTCTTAGCTCAAGGCGCACATTACTAGGAAATCAGAGAGCTGCTATGGCATTCTTAGACGTTTTTATATCAGGAGGGAAATCACAGTTGAAGATCAGAACTTGAAAACACAAAATCATCAATTTATTAGGTTAGTATAAAGACATTAATTTTAAAGGATGGATTTCTGAGAGTTTGGGTATGAGATATTTAAGCAGATGCAGCTGAATATATGAATCATGAACTCAACATATCCCCGAGGTTCCGTTACCAGCAGATGCAATTATGTCTGATGACAACCGTCTTCAGACTAAGAGCCTATAGAATTTTTTTATTAAAGTATAGTTGTACAATATTATATTATTTTCAGGTGTACAACATAGTGGTTCAACATTTATATACCCTATGAAGTGATTACTATAAGTCTAGTAACCATCTGTCACCATATCTAGTTGCTATTACAATATTACTGACTATATTCCCTATGCTGTACATTGCAGTCCCATGACTTATTTATTTTGTAACTGGAAGTTTGTATCTTTTAATCCCCTTCAGTTTTTTTTTGTCCATCCTCCACCCTCCTCCTCTCTGGCAATAATCAGTTTATTCTCTGTGTCTAGGAGTCTGTTTCTGTTTTATTTTGTTTGTTTGTTAGGTTCTACATATAAGTGAGGTCATACAGTATTTGTCTTTGGCTTATTTCACTTAGCATAATACTTCTAGGTCCATCTACCCATGTTTTTGCAAATGCCAAGATTTCATTATTTATATGGCTGAGTAATATACATTATATTCCATTATATGTCATATATAATGGAATATCATTATATTCCATTATATGTCATATATAATGGAATATAATATGTAACACATTTTGTATCCATTCATCAGTGGACACTTAGATTGTGATAGTTCCATTTTTAATTTTTGGGGAACTGTCCTTTTGTTTTCCGTAGTGGTTGTACCAATTTACAATCTCACCAACAATGCACTAGGGTGTCTTTTTCTCCACATCTTTGTCTGCACTTGGTATTTGTGGTCTGTTTTGATAATAGCCATTTTGACAGGTGTGAGGTGGTATCTCATTGAGGTTTTGATTTTTATTTTGATGGTTAGTGATATTGAGCATCTTTTCATATATCTGTTGGCCATCTGTGTGTATTCTTTTGAGAAATGTCTGTTCAATTCCTCTGTTTTTTAATGAGTTTGGTTTATTTATTTATTTTTAATTAACTTTATTGGGGTAACATTTGTTGTCTACGGTTTTTGCTATTGAGCTGCATGAGGTTTTAATTTTTTAAATTTTATTTATGTATGTATTTATTCATTTATTTATTTTATTTATTTATATCCTCATCTGAGGACATGTTTATTGATTTTAGAGAGAAGGGAAGGGAGAGAGAGTGAGGGAGAGAAACATTGATGTGAGGGAGAAATTTCGATTGGTTGCATCTTGTATGCCCTCAACTGGGAACTGAACCCACAACCTAGGTATGTACCCTGACTGGGAATTGTACTCATGACCTTTCAGTTTATGGGATGACGTTTTGGCCAACTGAGCTACACTGACCAGGGAGTTTTAATATATTTTAAATATTAACCCCTTACCAGATACATCACTTGAAAATATCTTCTCCCATTGAGTAGGTTATCATTTTATTTTGAGGATGGTTTCCTTTGCTGTGAAAAAGCTTTTTAGTTTGATGCAGTTGTTTATTTTTAAATGCTTTTGTTGCCCTTGCCTGAGGAGACATATCCAAAAACATATCTAAGAGCAATGCCAAAATGTTTACTGCCTGCATTTTCTTCTAGGATTTTTATAGTTACCAATTCTGCATTTTAGTCTTCAATCCATTTTGAGTTTTTTTGTACGTGGTGTAACAAAGTGGCCTAGTTTCTTCCCTCTTTCTCTCTTTCTCTCTTTCTTTCTCTCTTTCTTTCCTTCTTTCTTTCTTTCTTTCTTTCTTTCTTTCTTTCTTTCTTTCTTTCTTTCTTTCTTTCTTTCTTTCTTTCTTTCTTTCTTTCTTTTCCTTCCTTCCTCCCTCCCTCCCTTCCTTCCTTCCTTCCTTCCTTCCTTCCTTCCTTCCTTCCTTCCTTCCTTCCTTCCTTCCTTCCTTCCTTCCTTCTTCTTTTGTATGCAGCAGTCCAGTTTCCTCAGCAGCATTTATTCTTCATCATATATTTTTGCTTAATTTGTTATATATCAATTGACCAATAAGTATGAGTTTATTTCTGGACTTTGAGGAACTATAATTTACTCACCTTAAAATGTTGCTTTGAAAAGAGATGTGCATTTCCCTCAAAACTCATCAGAAAGATCTCTTATTTCTTCCAGATTCATATTAGAGTCAGATGTCAGCATGCCTCAGGTGGAGAATTGCAGGTCTGATCCATTAATAAGTATAAGCCAAAATAATTATAAGTGTTTGCTAATTTTATTAGCAGGCCCCTGGAAAACATGTGTGGAGATGGAATTTACAAAAGACTAACAAAGGCAGAATATAATGTAGCATTGATCAATATTTATCAGTGGAGGTGTATTTACCTGAGGATATAGATTAAATGTGCTAG
>VMDR010020377.1:0-17621 GCA_007922815.1 Macrotus californicus
AGATCCCAGCAGGCTGCAGGTGCTCAAGAAAAATATGTACTGTGAAACTAAAAAGATATTGATAATGTGTAACCTTGGTAGTACACATCTAGAAGCCAGAGACTAAAGACCTGAAATATGGCTACCTTCCTCGAAGACAAAGTGTTAAATCCTCTGTAGTATTTAAGCGGAGCTGGAGGCACAGGAAGCAGAAAGAGAATAGAGAGATCCCCCCCTCTTGAAAGGTCATCAGACAGGTTTATTCAACTCACATTTAACAACTTTTATTTATCCAGTATTTATCTACAAGCATCACAATAAATTACATCACCTTAATTCACCATAACACTATGATCATTGTAGACATTTTTATTACTCCATTTTACAGATGAGGACACTGGATGATAAACTTGCCCAAGGTTAGACAGCGTCTCTTATTGTAGGAAGGGCAGTATAGCCCGAATCTTTCAACTCTGGTGACTCCACCATCATCCTATTCTGGGCTGGAAATTAGTAAACAGGGCTGGCTCATCAGTCCCTTGTAGTACAGGGCTGGCTCATCAATCCCTTGTAGTAATGGTTTGCAGGTTCTCTCCACCTGGCATGGTACCCCAGAATTTGGCATCTGGCAGGTTCTTCAACAAGGTTTGCAGCACTGAGGATGGAAGGCAGTAGGTAGCCCTTGGTTGGTCTACTCCACTCCTCCCTCTTAAATTTATATCTCTTGGGAATATTGATACCTCCCTGAGTTGAGGGCTAGGAGTCACCCCAGCACCTGTCTTCAGCCTTGCTTTCCAATCCATTCACTACCCTGCTGTGAGGAAGGGTTTCTGTACGGGTTCCACACACTCCCAAAGGACCCTGGATAGCATTTAATTGGTTATTCAGTTGGGAGAAAAGTGCATCTTTATTTTCACTAATCTCTGATTGAAAGCACTTCCTTCAGTAAAGGTAAGCAACAAATCACAGCAGTAATGTTAGTCTCACCTGTGATTTTTGGCACCTATGTAAATCATGGGTGCTTTTATGTCGCATTACCATTGTTGCTTTATGCTCATCACCACTTCAAATTAATCGTAGTTATTAGACCTGTCATTAGATTTTGTAATGTTATTCATTCATAAAGAAGTACATACATTATTGTTATTATATGACAGCTTTTAAAAAGTATTTTGATAACTGTATTCCAACATAATTGATTGCCCTTGTATTCCAACAAACTTAATTTTATTCATTTTAAAACAATGTTCTAAAAGAAATAAAAAAATAAAAATAAAACAATATTCTGAGAAGGGACCCATAGGCTTCATCAAACTACCAAAGGGGTCTCTGTCACAAAAAAAAAAAAAGGTAAAGAGCCTCTCAGGGACTTTTCTAAAGTACCCTCAAGACACTGGTCTTAAGCTTTCCCTGAAATAGGCCTTGCTGTCTCTCCCCAAAACCTTTGCAACTACTGTCCACACTCCTCTCCCTGGAACAAGCACCCATGTCCTCATCTACCGCTGCTTGGCTGGCTCCTGCTCCTCCTTCAGCTCTGTTTAAATGTCACCCCCATCAACAAGCCTCCCCTAGTTCTGCAACTTGCAGCTCCTTCATAGATTTCCTTCAAAGAGTCCATGTGGTCTTTCTTGGTTCAGGGCCTTTGGTTCCCCTCCTAGATGCTCCTGTAGTTCTGGGGTTGCCCCAGCACTTGCCAGACAGTATTTAAATTGCCCATTAGTGCTGCAGCCTCTCTAAAAACCAGTAAGGCCTGCATCACTTTTCTCAGTTTTGCCTGCTTCTCGTAGTGATGGTTTCCTGTGGAAAATGGATAGGTCTACCAATGTGTCCAGTGTCTACAAATAGAAAGTGAGTTGATTTTCTTCTCAAAGGAAAATCTTCAGCTGTAGAAGTTCTCAAAGTACAAAGCACTGGAAGTGCCTAGAGAGGGAAAAAGAGAAATTTTGAGTGGAAACTCACTTTTCTATTCCACATTTCTGTACCTGTTTTCATGCCTAGTGCATTTGTGGTTTCTTTCATATGAAATTGCAGTAAGACTTGCTGTCAGTCCACTTTTTGCATTTATGATCTTCTGATCTATAAAACCATTTTTACATTTTTCTAAGAGAACCAAGAGAATCAAAGTAATCAACAACATGCCAGGTTATTTAAAAGCCTAGGGGGGAAAAAAACAAATTAGTAATGGGAAAAGCTATTTATAAGCTAAGGCAATACGAGAGTTGGAGGCGCCATCTACTGGAGCAGCCGCAACTGCAACACTTGGACAAGGCAGTTCTACCGAATGGCTGCTAGGTTTGGAAAGGTCTCCATCACTCCCCCAAATTTGTCAACAAACCACAGTTCAAGGAAACCCTCCTCCAGCACCAGGGCTCCTCCCCACAAGTCCTATCCTGAACAAGTGCAGGACCCCTCAAACTCTAGAAGACCATGAGAGAAAGACCCATGGCACAGTCAAATGCATTACCAATATATTCCAGCTTTCTTACCACTTCAGGACCAGGGAATAGTTCTTCATTCTCTGAGTCCAGCTTCAGGAAGAAGACTCATTCTGTCTGGACCATGAGGTGCTCTGGGAAGAACTGTCCAGTATGTGGTTGGTGAGGGTTTGCAGCTGGGCAGGCCCTTTTGTGTCAGTAGCCCCATTTATGACGTAACTCTGAAGGAAAAATTGAAATTAGCAAATTTGTTTTTGGTTTGCCTACAGTTTTATTTAACTCTTGCAAGAAAAACTCAGACTCCAGGCTGCGAGACTTGCAAAGAGATTGTGAGAGGCAGGCAATGACATGAGTGAGTTCAACCTGTTTCTTACCATTAGGAAGTGTGGTCTCACTGGGGAACCATCTCTAGGAAAACAGTCATGACAAGGCCTGGGGAGATTAGGAATGAATTCAGGCTTTTTCTCTGACTCTGCAAGACCGACCCAAAACATTCTTCTTTGCTCAAATTATTCCTTGAGCTGCATGTTATCATGTGAAAACATCCACTTTTCTATAACAGCTTCTGGGAATGTCTACTCTGCTGAAAATGAAATGATTTTTTTTTTCATATTGAAGAACAATAGAGCAAAAACTAAAATCTAGTTTATAGTAATCTTGCTTATGAAAGACAAAGTGATAAATGCCAACACACTAGGGGAAGTGGGGAATCACGCGTGCGATATCCATGATTTGTATCACCTGTTGAGACAGCTATGGATCAGGGGTGTCCAACCTGTGGCCCCGGATGGCTGTGAATGCAGCCCAACACAAAATCGTAAATTTACTTAAAACCTTTCTTTTGCTCATCAGTTTTCATTAGTGTTTGTGAATTTAAGGTGTGGCCCAAGACAACTCTTTTTCCAGTGTCCCCCAGAGATGCCAAAAGGTTGGACACCCCTGAATTACACCTTTCCTTCTCGTCATTTTGAGGAAGAGCAATGCACATTTTAAGTTTCAAAATAAGTTTTTGTTTGAAATCTCCAGAATGAAGTAAATCTGGGTTGAATGCAACCCCAATAGGCTGAAGTTGATGGATGAAGGCAAGACCTGGGGGTGTAACGTGATGATCCAATCAAGTTAGAAGCAGAAGCGACAATTCCTTTTTTGATTGTGATACTACGGAGTAGTAAGTTTGTTTATTTTTATCCTCACCTGAGGACATACTTATTGATTTTAGAGAGAGGGGGGAAGGGCGGGAGAGAGAGAAACATCGATGTGAGAGAGAAACATCGATGTGAGAGAGAAACATTGATGATCCATTGTCTCTAACATGCGCCCCCACCGGGACCAAACCCACAACCGAGGTATGTGCCCTGACTGGGAGTCAAACCTGCCACCTACCCTTCGGTTTTCCAACCAACAGCCACAACAGCCAGGGAAGGTTTTTATATTTCTCTTTGGGCCAAATAAAAAGTTCTTGATTCTTAGTACTTTTTCCTCTTATGCCTTTCTCAAAGATTATTATCTGAACATTTTGATTTTTTAAAATATTTCTATTTATTGATTTGAGAGAGAGAGAGGAAGGGAGAGTGAGAGACTGCGAGAGAAACACTGACTTGTTGCTCCACTTACTTGTATTTTCATTGGTTGATTCTTGCATGTGCCCTGACTAGGGATTGAACCCACAGTCTGGGTGTATCAGGACAATGCTGTAACCAAGTGAGCAAACCAGCCAGAGCTTGAACATTTTTATTTATATTTATCAATTCTAGATCAAATTTCTTCAGTAAATGCTTAAGTGTTACTGATGGACAAATAAAGGCTACATTTGTTATGAACTATGACAGCATACCAAGTGATAAAAACAGACCATTTAAAAAGCCTAAGTCATCTCAATGATCAACTTTGTTTGTAGCTAATATAACTATGGATTTAAAATTCTGATTTTTAAAATCATGACACAGAATCCTGGCTGGTGTGGCTCAGTGGACTGAGCACTGGCCTGCGAACCAAAAGGTCGCCGGTTTGATACCCAGTCAGGGCACATGCCTGGGTTGTGGGCCAGATCCCCATTGGGGGATGCACGAAAGATAACCACACATTGATGTTTCTGTCCCTCTCTTCCTCCCTCCCTGCCCTTCTCTCTAAAAATAAATAAAATCTTTAAAAAAATCTTGACTGACATAGAAATTTGGCTCCTGAAAAGGGTTTTTTCTTATAACTTTTCAAAAATTGAAATAGCTCCTTGACAGTGGTTTCTGTGTCCTCACTGAAAGGATCAGTCCCAATCAACTCTCCTTTCAATGACTGTCAGTAATCATTCTTTGGTCTAACCTAGCAGGTAACAGAGGCAGTCTTTATTTTAGCCCATGACACAGGACTTAAAAAAAAACTACACAATTTTGGAAGAATGGCAGGCTTTTGCTTCGAAGTTTGTCCCCTCTAAAACACCCAAAGAAGAATAACCCTGCCACCCTCTGCCATGCCAGGCCAGCATGATCCTAGGATACATCCAGAGTTGCTTCCCATCCAAAATACCATCTGTTGAGAAACACAGGCAGCTGCAGGATGATCATCCAGGCATCCTTGAGGAAGAAGCAAGAACCAGAGAGCCCGAGAGCCCTTCTTTTATTTCAAATCTTCTAGCCCATAATTCCATTCTCTCTGGAGAACTTCGCTTCTCAGCCAGTCCTATTCTAGTCTGTTCACCATTGCCTCAGGCAACCTTTTCCTATGGCCCTTTCTTCTCCAATGCCCCCCCTCCCCCGCAGTGATCTGATCACATATCTCTGTATCACTAGGGAAAGTGGATATCCACATGTAACAGTAAGAAGTTGGACCCCCATCTTACACCACATACAAAAATCAGCTCAAAATGGATCAAACACCTAAATATAAGAGCTAAAGTATAAAACCTTTAAAAGAAAATACAGAGGTAAATCTTCATGACCTTAGATTTGCCAATGGATTCTCAGATAATTACATCAAAAGCACAAAAAACAGAAGAAAAAGTTGGACTGCATCAAAATTAAACTTGTCAAAGGCACAGGCAACAAAAGCAGAAATAGACAAGTGAGACGGCATCAAGCTAAAAAGCTGGACAGCAAAAGGAAGCAACTGATAGTGAAAGGCAACTTATGGAAGAAAATATCTGCAAACCATATTTCTGTTAAGTGGTTAATATTAAAAAATATAAGAAACTTCCTCAATTCTATAGCAAAACCTCCCACCACAAATAAGCCAATTAAAAAATGGGCAAAAGATTTGAATAGATGTGTCTCCAAAGACATACAAACAACTAGGCTCAGAGAACTTCCAGGTTGGTGAGCAAGAAGGCATCCACGTGCCCGGGTGGTGGCACATCCTGAGATCTACGGGATCAGAAGCACTTGTGCTCAACACCTTTCCAGTCCTTACCCTATAAATCCCTTTGTCTGGTCCTTCATTTGTATCCTTTAATATCCTTTGTAATAAATCAGTAATCTACCAAGCAAACCATTTCCCTGAGTTCTGTGAGCCATTCCAGTAAATGATTAAATCAAAGGAGAGAGTTGTGGGAACCTCTGATTTATGGTTGATCAGAAGCACACAGGTGACAGCTTGAACTTGAGACTGGCAATGTGGGACTAAGCCCTTAATTTGTGGAATCTGACCCTCTCTCCAGGTAGATAGTGTAAGAATTGAGCTGAACTGTAGGACACCTCCTCGCTGGTCTAGGATTATTGCTTGGTGTGGGGAAATCCCCACACATTTGAAGTATAGAGTATTCTCTAAGTAGTGAGTAAAGTCAGGTATCTAACAAAGTCAAGCACACAGAAACAGAGAGCAGAATGGTGATGTCTCGGGTTGGGAGCAGGGGAGAATGGGGAATTACTATGCAACAGGTATGAAGTTTCAGTTATGCAAGATGATTAAGTTCGGAGATCTGCTGTATGACACTGTTTACAGTTAGTAATACATATTGTGCACATAAAAATTTGTTAAGGGACAGATCTCATGTTAAGTGTTCTTACCACAATAAAAAAAAATTAAAACTTTTGTGAATAAAAGGACACTATCAACAGAATGTACAGACAACCTACAAAATGGAAGAAAATATGTGCAAATTATTTATCTGATAATGGTCTCATATCTAAAATCTATATGGAGGTTTTATAACTGAACAAGAAAAAGGCAAACAACCTAACTCAAAAACAGTCAAAAGACCTGAATAGACATTTCTCCAAAGACATAAAAATGGCCAATAAGCACATGCAAAGATGCTAGACATTATTAACCAATAGAGAGATGCAAATCAAAACCATGAGATAACACTTCACTTCCACTAGGCTAACTATAATCAGAATAACAGAAAAAAAGTATTGGTGAGGATGTGGAGAAATGTAAACATGGTGTGTGGTCCATGGGAATGTAAAATTGATAGAACTCATAGAGTTAAAAGATTTTAGTTTCAGTCACAGTTGATAGGCTTAAGGGATCAATGCCTGTGGAAAGCTGTTATTCCAGAAACTGGAATGCAGGATCCACAGGACTCCAGGCTAACAAGCAACTCAACCCTTGTGGCCAGGGGTCTGCAAGCTGTGTATCTGAGCCATCATGTTCCCGGAGGGAAGGTCTGTGAGGCAGATAAAAAACTGTTGATCAACAGATAATGAAATACTAGGTAGGAAGGTTGCAGCCAGACTGCAACTCTTATCTGATTAACCTTTCTTCAAATCCCTTACCTACCCTCTTCTTCTTCCCATAAAAAGGTGGGCTTGAGATGAGATGTTAAGACTTTTTTGAGGGTACATAACCCGCTATTTTCTCAGACTGCTGGCATCTAAATAAAGTGCCCATAAAAAGTCAATCCTTGTCCGTACTTACTGGTTGTGGTGGTGACAGGCAGCACGAATGCCGACTTTTCTGGTTTCAAAATGGCTCTGCCACTGTGGAAAGGTTTCATGACTCCTCAAAAATGTAAACACAGAATTACCTTATGACTCAGCAGTTTTACTCTTTGGTACAAAGAACTGAAAATACAAATTCAAACAAAAATTTGTACACAAAAACATGGCCAGTATAATACACCCCTACAATGGAATGTTATTCAGCCATATAAAGAAGTACTAATGTATGCTATAAATTGGATAAACCTTGAAAACATTATGCTAAGCAAAAGACGACAGACACAAAAGAGTTCTTATTATATGATCCATTTATATGAAAAGTGCAGAGTAGGCAAATCCATTGAGACAAAAAGTAGATTAATGGTTACCGGAGGCTGGGATGAAGAGGAAATGGAGAGTAACTGTTTATTGGGTATGGGGTTTCCTTCTGGGTGATGAAAACGTTTTGGAACTAGAAAAAAGGTAATGGATGCACAACATCGTGAATGTGCTAAATGCCACTAAACAATATACTTTAATATGGTTAATTGTATGTTATGTAAATTTACTTCAATTAAAAAAAGAGCCCTGGCTGGTGTAGCTCAGTGCATTGAGCACGGGCTGCGAACCAAAGAACTGCCCGTTCGATTCCCCGTCAGGGCACATACCTGGGTTGCGGGCCAGATCCCCAGTGAGGGCCACGTGAGAAGCAACCACACATTGATGTTTCTCTCCCTCCCTTCTCCCTCTCTAAAAATAAATAAAATCTTTAAAAAAAAAAAGAAACAAAAAAAAGAAAAGAAGGAAACCCAGACACATGAAGGGAGATATTTACAAACCCAAAAGTCCCCAAACTCTAGCTGGAGGAGGTAACAAGTATAAGCAGTTCTTTTCAGAGTCCAACTTCACTCCTTATAGAAGCTTGAGTACCGCTCCATGAGGTCAGTTACTACTCCATGGCCTCTTCCAAGCCAAGAACTAATTTCTCCATAAGCCACAGGTCTCAGTTCTCTTGCCAGTCATCCTGTGCCCAGGTAGGCATGGGTGAAGAGTACTCAAATCCTGGCCCTTTATAGCGTAGGGCATGCAGAAACATCACAAGGTCCTGGGGCAAGGGGTCCTGTCGCACCAGTCGGCACTCTGCACAGAGCGGGTCTACCTCTTGATTCACATCTTTTTCAGCTGCATTCCCTGGTGCCAGGGCCTTTGTGTCCAGATCCTGAGGGGCTGCCTCAAGTATTCCATCCATGTTTTGGGCAGATGCAACCAAGCCTGCTAGGTGGTCCTTGCCCAGCTCTGAGGAGGGAGCTGTAGAGTCTGTGAGTGCTGAGGACAGGTCACCTTCACAGAGATCTATCACATCCAGGCTCTGTTTGGCTTGGTGTTCTGCCACAAGGTCCCGCAGCAATTCCTCATCTGTCTTGGGAATGTGGCCACCCCGGCCCCGGGAAGGGCCCCAGGCCACTGAGTTGTAGATGGGGTCATTTAGGATGGGGTGACCCAGGAATTGGAGGTGGACTCGGATCTGGTGGGTGCGACCTGTGAGTGGTCGACACCGCACCACACTGGAGTGGCCATTGTAGCTCAGTCTCTGAAATACTGTCTCACAGGGCTTGCCCCGAGCGTCTACACGGCACACCCCTACCTTGTAAGATACTACCAAGATGGGCTCCTTGCAGGCGACTTCCTCAGCGGGGAACTCCCCCTCCACCCGGCACACGTACTCCTTTTCCAGCTACACGGGAGGGAAAAGGGAGAAAATCAGCACAAAGCCTAAACTCATGAAGCCCTGACCCTCTGCAAGTGGTGAGGAACACACCAGGGCCAGACAGAAGAGGATGCAAACCCCAGCTCCACCATTTGCCAGTTTCGTGATTCAGAGTCCATGACTTAGCCTCTTTAAATCCATTTAAACTTGTCTAGAAAAAGTGAAATTAGAAAAGCTTTTATCTCAAAGGGCTGTTATAAGGATTCAGCAAGTTAGACTCAATATATTTGGTACTTAGCCTGGTATACAGTAAGCACTCAATAAATGTATCAATCAGATCCAGAATTATAAGTCTCAAGACCACAATCACTATCATTTAACCATTTTACTCAAGCCTTTTCCAATTTCATCCACCATCTTTCCACCAAGTAGGCTCTCAGCACGTTTAAAACTTCAAAACAGCAAAGTACCAAGAGAGGCAGTGTATGCCATCTCTAAAAACCTCTTGACACATAAGAGATATTAATAACCTGTTTTTGGCACTTTAGGTGTCGACCTCCCTGAAGGTAGGAAACTTGGCCAGATTAAAAAACGGCTTACTTCAGCTAGAACTCAGGGACGCCCTTTTGACACAAAGCATTTGTGAGCCCAGGAAGAGCCCCGCGTGAGACAAAAGCCAGGCTCACCTGCCGGTCCCGAACCTGCTCATGTATTCTCTCCGAAACGGCTGCTGTCTTGGCAAACATGAGGACCCCTGAGGTAAGGCGGTCAAGCCGATGCAGTGGGTGGAGCTCCTTAAGTTGGTGCTCCTTGCCAAGGATGAAGATGACCGTGTTGTGTCGGAAGCGGCCACAGGGGTGGACAGGAATGGAAGAAGGCTTGTCTACAACCACCACGTCTTCATTCTCAGCTAGCAGGCGGACAGGCTCTGCTGTGACTGGCGGCTCATGCCTGTGCACTGTGTTCCGCAAGAAGTCATTGTCCTGCCAACGACATAGGCAATCGGTCAGCCTGGAGGCCAGCAACCTGTCATCAGCCAACTTCACACACAGCCTCCTGTTATTTATTGACACAGAAGAATGGTCACAATATGTCCTCACACAGAAAAAGCAGTGTGTATAGTGCTTTCTCATTTTGTCAAAATGCAGGCACACAACACAGGCAGAAGCAGGCACTGGAAAAAAGAACTAAATGGATATACACAAAAACATTAATGGTACTATCTCTGGGTGGTGGGGTTATGGATGGTTTTTGATTTTGCTTATTTGTATTTTCTCTACAATGCTATATTTAAAAGGTAAATATTTGTCTAAAATACAGGGGGAAAATCTCCATAAATCATCATTTTTCATGACCTTCACGAAATAACACCAAGCTTTAAGTCCAGAGATCTGAGCTCTAGACCTACATTTCCCACAGGCTCATCACAAGTCACTTCACTCCTCTGGGCCTCAGTTTCCTTGTCTGTAAAATGTGAAGGCGAGACCAGACCTGTTTTTCAAAACTGGCACGGGAGAGAGGATTCAAACGACCACCCATTCCCCGAATGCTGAAGTTGCCTCGTCTCCCCTCACAACCTGGTGAGCCAGTGTTACTGCCGGGGGGTCCAGTACCTCTTAGCTGTGAAGGAATTTTAAAGAAGGGTCAAAGCACTGGGCTAGGCAGCTCGTCTTTATCCCTGACAGTTCACCATTCCATCACATCAGGCTCTAGAGTAAATAACTTAAGTAGTTATAAGAACACAGGCTTTGGAGGTGACACCATTGCCTTATTACCTCTGCAAGGTTTACCTTAGTTTCCTCACAGGTAAAACGAGGTGGCAATACATACCCCACCAGGCTGTCGATAAAATCAAGTATTAAGTACTTAAAATGCTTAACTCAGTGCCCAACACACAGTAAGGAGATGTAAATGATAGCCTCTACTATACTATTTGTACAGACATCCACAACACAAAATAGGAAGTGATCCACGTCAGTGCCAGTGGTACAAGGCTGCTGCGTAAAAGGAGCCCCAAGAATTTCAACTTCTGTCCTGCGGAAACAAACAAGAAAGCACTGTGTTTGAAGCGCTGAGGCTACTTGTGGAGATGGGATGAGAGGAGGGTGCTGACGGACTTTTCCAAGGGGCAGCGACGAAGCTTCGGAATTACTCGGATTGTACTCCAGCACCCATACCCTACCGGCTCAGAAAACCCTGCCCCTTTCCTGCCCCCTTCCGGCCGGCCCTAGCAGGACTCCACCTTGAGCACAATGCTGAGGTCCTGCACCGGCTCCTCGTTGAGGTGCAGAAGCCCGGCGCGGACCGCGGCCTCGTAGTAGGACAGGGGCTGGGCTCGGAACTCGGTGCTGAAGACGTGCAGCAAGCTGTGGCCCACCCAGCGGCCTTTGCAGTAGGTTCGGAAGTCAAAGTAGTAAGGCCGCACTTTGCGCAGGCCGCCCTCGAAGTAGTAGCTGGTCTCTGCAAAGTGCTCATCGCCGAAGCTCACCCCTGCCCGGCGCTTCTTCGGGGGCGGCACCACGCGCTCCCCCGCCGCGCCCCGCCGCTTCTTGCGCCTGCCTGGGTCCTGCGGTGCAGCTGGGGCCTGCTCCACGCTGCTTGTGGCCTGCCGCCCGTCCTTTGGGGCCAGCTCCACTCCCCGGGCCGCCGGCTGCGGGCGCCCTGGGGGCCGCTCACCCGTCGCGACGCCAGCCGCGTCTCCGTTTTGCTGAGCCGGAGTCCTCAACCCGCTCGCCGCCTCCGTCCCAATCGAGAGCGTTTCCGCCATCGGGCTCCTACGGCCACTGCAAGTCCTGGCAAAGCTGAGGCATCGCAGGTTAAAACACTGCTGCACGGGAATCGGGAGCCATCCACGGATTCCCAGCCACATAACCACGTGGGCGCCACACCTGGGTCGCGGTCTGAACACGTCACTCAGCACCAGCCAATCCCGAGGCCCAGTGCCCAGGTGGGGACTCGGAAGGAAGGGAGTGAGGGAAACCAGCGGAAGGAGTTGATGTGGCCAGTTGGGAGACTGTGAGAGTCAACAAAAGCATTGATTTCATGTAGATATACTCACAGTTCTTTGGGCCTGGAAAAGCTCCTGAAAAGAAGTTTATTTATTTGCTTGTTTGTTTACTTACTTACTTTAGAGAGAGGAGAAGAGAGGGGGAAAGAAACATCCAGGTGCGAGAGAAACCGGGTAGGCTGCCTCTCCTATGTGCCCTGATCAGGGATCAAACCCGCGACCTTTTGGTTTAAGGGATGATACGCCAACTGACTGAGCCACACCAGCTAGGGCTTTTTGTTGTTGTTGTTAATTGATTTTTAAAAAGATTTATTTATTTATTTTTAGAGAGAGGGGAAGGGAAGGGGAGAAAGAGGGAGAGAAACATTGATGTGAGAGAGAAACAGAGAAACATCAATGGGTTGCCTCTCCTACGTGCACCAGCCATATGAGCCAGCAACTTAGGCATGTGCCCTGACTGGGAATCAAACAAGTGACCTTTTGCTTGGAGGATTGATGCCTAACCAATTGAGCCACACCAGTCAGGGCTAATTGATTTTTTGAGAGAGAGAGGTCGATTTTGTTGTTCCACTTATTTATGCATTCATTGGTTGCTTTCTTGTATGTGCTCTGACTGGAGATTGAATCCACAACCTTGGCATATGGGGAGATGCTCTAATCAACTGAGCTACCCGGCCAGGGCCACATTTGTCTTTTTGAATTAGTGTGTTTGGTTTCTTCGGATAAATGCCTAGAGGTGGAATTGCCAGGTAATAAGGTAGTTCTTTTTTTTTTTTTTTTGAGGGATCTCCATTCTGTTTTCCTTAGTAGCTGCACCAGTTTACAATCCCAGCAACGGTGCATGAGGGTCCCTTTCCTCCACATCCTCACCTACACGTTGTTTGTTAATTTATTGATGACAGCCATTCTGACAGGTGATATCTCATTGTGGTTTTAATCTACATTTTCCTGATGATTAGTGATGTTGTGCATCTTTTCATGTGTCCATTGGCCATCTGTATGCCCTCGTTGGTGAAATGTCTATTCAGGTCCTTTGCTCATTGCCCTCATGTGGCTTCCCAGTGGGAGAAGCCACTGGAGGAGAGGAGATCACCATGGTTTCAGCTGTGCAAGTCCAGGATCTGGTTTCGGTTTATCCAGCGCACACACTAATTACTCAGAGGACATGGGTGAATCACTAAGGGTACCAGTTTGTCAATTTTCAACTGTAACTTTAAGTTATAAAATGTATTCCATTTGTGCCTACTGTTAAAGAAACCCTTATCAAGATATTTGAGAGGCCAAATTTGAAATCAAGACTTTGTTTGGTGAGCAGGAATCAGAGAAAAAAGCATAAGTGAGTTGAGAGGCCATGGAGTGGCTTGATGAAACACCCATAAGCCTATGAGTGTGCTCCTTTCTATGAATGAGCTGCTGCCAGATTCATGTTACATATAGGATGGTAATTGGAGGACTCTAAGGATCCTTCACTGGGAGATTCCACTCCCCCCATTTATTCCCTGTAAATAAGCACCATCAACATCTTGCCTCTTATTTGCTCCTCTGTTTTGTAACCTTCTTGCTTTTCACTTCCTTCTGTTTGCATATTCTAAGTACGGTTATAAATGTAAACATGGGAGTACCTTGTAGTTTCCTTTCACATGTTGGTAGTTATTAGCACCATAGCCATATTAATTGGCTTTGGACACATCTAGAGACTAGATCATGAGCCAAGTTATTTCTACTGACAGTTTTTTTAAGGAGTAACCAGCCCTGGAAATTGGGGATTTAGGGGTGAAGAAGAGTTTCATCTCAGAATATTGATAACCCCTAAAAGATCAAAAGTCACCTCCTTTTATTTTTTATTATTTTTAATCCATACCTGAGGATATAATGATTTTAGAGAAGAAGGGAAAGAGAGAGAGGGAGAGAGAGAGAGAGAGAGAGAGAAACATGGATTGGTTGCTTCCCCAAAGCACCAGGGAACAGGGTGCTTGACATGTAACCTAGGTCAGGGCAAATACTGTATTTTGCCATGTATAATGTGCATTTTTTGTCCAAATGTTTGAGGGAAAAATAAGGATGTGCATTATACATGGATAGTACTAATTCCATATCTATATAAAAGTTTTTAATTCTTTTATTTATGCTTATGGATTAAAAGTAACTCTAGAAAGCAATAATGATATCTGTATGTTCAAAAATAGATGCTAAAATTCTTTTATAATACAAGAAACAAGTATCTAAATATAAAGTAATTGAATTAAAAATTAAAATGAAAGTCTTTTTTCCTGAAAGTTTGGGCCAAAAAACATGAGTGTGCATTATACACGTCAAAATACTGTATTTGCCGTAACCAGAATCAAACCTACAACCTCTTGGTGTAGGGGAGGACTCTCCACCAACTGAGCCACCTGGTCAGGGCAAAGGCCATTTCCTTTTAAAAAGTGTTTCTGACACTCACCTCCCAAGACCACTGTCCCCTTTATGTAGTCTGACCACACTTCTGTCAGATCCTCTGTAACTATTTGCTGTTATTTGTAAAGTTGTCTGCCCCTTGGCGCACCCTCTTACCCTAAGCTTTAAAGACCTCTGGAACCCATACCAAGTCTATCTGTCTTGAATTCCCGCCTAATGCAACAGGAGCTTGGCGACTATTGATTAAATGAATGAGGGAAAGCTTCATAACTTGAATGGGACGTAGGTGTCCTATAAGAAGTCTCCTTCCCCATCAGAGCCACAGAAGTGATCTAACTTGGGTAGCAAAAGGCTGACGTTTTCAGAGACAAACACTGGCCTGGAGAATTGTCGAAGAGGTGAACTTGCTCAAGGGAGCAAGCAAAGTCAGAAGCCTTGAAAACCGGGCTTCCTCGTCAGAGCAGGACATCGGTGGAGTGCACTGTCCCCGCGTGTGAAATACACAGAAATAAGCGGAATGGACCCCGGTCCAGTAGCTCAGTTGATTAGAGCACTCCCCTCTAACATGCCAAGGATGAGGACTGGATCTCCACTCAGGGCACTTACAAGAAGCAACCAGTAAATGCATAAATAAGTGGATGGACAAATCTATATTTCTCTCTCCCCGCCTTCCTCTTTCTCTCTAAAAATCAATCAATAAATAAATTCAATCAATCTAGCTCCAGGGGAAAGTAGAGACCCAGGGCGCTAGACTCCACCGTTTCCTGGCAACAACGGGCCCGCCCACCCGTTCTTTGCCCTCAGCTCTTCACTTCCTCATCCACCCGACCTATGGAGGCACGAAACATCGCCAGCTCGGCTGGTGGTTGGAGGACATCCAGCATCCGTCACTCGGAGGCTCCACCCACTTATTTCTACCAGGCTGGGAGCTGAGCTGAGCTGAGCTGAGGGTTTGCGGGCAGCTTAGCCGGCTGTAGCGGTAGGTGAGGAGGGGCGGAAGCCCCAGCGTCTTGTGTCCTCGGCTCGCTCCCCATCCTGGCATACCACAGAAAGACCTCGGACTCTGATTTATCCTGCCCAGCCAGTCCTTGAGACCAGGTGACTGAGGCTCCGGTTCTGGACACCGGAGTTCCCTGCGCTGTGGACTTCCTGGGGGGAAGGGGTACTGGGGCTCCGGTATGAGCACATTTTTGGTTTGGGTACGTTTAAACGAGTTTGGGATGGGGTGGGGTTCTTTACGGTCCTTGGCATCAGTTCATTCAGGGCCGCCGGGACATATCTGTCCGTTTTACTTCCGGGCCCTCGCGCTGGTTTGGGTTTTCCTGGAATTATATAAACCTTTCTGCAGGCAGCCTTCCTAATCTCAAAGGCCCACCCGCGTGAGAAGGTGTCAACCCATCCTGTAAGACTAGATAGTTATGAAAGCCCCAGGCGCTGTGCGTAGCCTTTACCACCTACCTTTTTGGAGGCTACTTTCCGTATATTCCCAATCAGGCAGAACGATATTGGGTAAAAACATGGAATTTGGAGTGGCACAGGTCTGGTTTCCAATCAAGGATCCACCATATAGCAATAATGTACTTACCATTGACCAGTTACCCTTTGATCCTCAGATCCTGCAGATCCTTCATCTGCAAAATGTCTATCTGAGAGATGAAAATATTTATCTTTCAGTGTCTCTATTAAAATGAGAACTCGAGGCACACAGGCCAGCTTCTACATGTAATGAGCACACGGCCTCTGCATATGACAGTGCTCTCTGAGAGATACTCTTCACCAAGCAGCACTTTTATCATCCTTATGTATATGGGACTGGGCAAGATTTTCAGTCTGTGCCCTGTCGAAAACAGAGTTTTAATTGGTTGAGGACAGAGTGGTTGCCTTTGGGAGGTTTTTGGAGAAAAGTGCAGGATGATTGTCTTCACTGGAAATGTCCTAGAAAGGCACACGTGCGTATGTGTGTTTTAAAACAGACAAACATAAAATTTACCATTTTAACCATTTTTAGGTGTATAATTCAGTGGCATTCACATTGTCATGCAACCATCACCGCAGTCCATCGCTAGAACTTCCCAAACTGAAACTCTGTAGCCTTTAAACAATAACCATCCCCCCTGCCCCCACGGCATTCCTCTGTCCCCGCCCTGTTCCCCTGTCCCCAAAGCCCCTGGCAACCACTGTCCAATTTTCTGTCTCTTTGAGTTTGACTTCACCAGGCACCTCGCATAAGTGGAATCATTCAATATTTGTCCTTTTGTATCTGGCTTATAGAAAGTCTGTTTTAAAGACAAACTTCCTTATGAAAACAACTGGAATGCAGAGCCAGAAGAGAAACTCAATTACCTCTTTGTCATCTTTTTATCTGTAGCACAGAAACCTAATAGAAGACATTTTAAATTTTGTTAAGAGAAACTTCTTAAAAGCATGTCACCTTCCATAGGTAAACATATCTGAATACTACGTACTTAGACTGTATCCTTAAAGCCTGTCCCTGCTCACTTGGGCTTTTGTTTTTCAGCTCAAATCCCAAATGAAAATGTTTGAGAGCGTTGACTCTACAGCCACAAAATCCGGCCCAGATCTTTGGGCCGAAATCTGTTCCCGCCTGCCAAATCCTGACCAAGAGGATGGTGCCAAAAATGCCTTCTCAGACTCCTTTATGGATTCTTACCCTGCGGGCACAGGCCAGAGCGAGACCCCAGACTTCGCTACTCCACCAGCCACAAAGCCCTGGGCTCCCTTGCAGGATTCAGAAGTGTATTTAGCATCTCTAGGTGAGTTAGATGGCTTTTTTTTTTTTTAATCGTAAACCTGGTTTTCTGTTCTTTAAAAAAGTGTCTTTTTATCCTCACCACGTGTATCTGTCAGGTATAAGTCTAGGAGGTGTTTCAGGTTCGTTGTGGGAAGGACCCCCTTTTCCTTGTACATCCCTTAATGATTGTTTTCATCATTTCTTGCCTCTGTTTTATCTAAATTCTGCTTTATTCTTGGCATTCTGCAGATCCTATTGCCTACTATTGGTGGCTCATATATTCAAATAACTCTAAAGTATCAAACCTTTTCCCATCCTGAAAGAAAAGGTCGTGGCCCCAGAACTGCATGTAGGTTTCCGATGCTACAGTTTGAAAAACTTACATTAAATAGATTGATTGTTGGAATAGGAGCATGTTGACATACAATTTATTGTGCTTTTCTTGTTAACTATTTTATGTTTTATTATTTCCTGAACACATTTTCACTGTCCT
>VMDR010020378.1:0-17610 GCA_007922815.1 Macrotus californicus
GAAATATGAATTTGATGACAATAGGAGAAAATATTCTAGGAAGAAAAGTGTTGGTAAAGGAAGAACCAAAGAGAAAGCAAAAAAAAAAAAAAAGTATTCTTTACGGTCAGGAAGCAATAAGAAATTCATACAGAAAGTGATAGAGGATGAGGTGCAGGCATAGGCAGGACTAAGTTGTAGATGGAAAAGTTCATTTTTTACAAATAAATAGCATTAAAACACCTTAAACTTTCATTAGAGTTAATAATGGTATTTATTTACAAATCACATTAGTTACCTTTTAATTTTGATTCCGTTTCCCAAAGAATAATTTTCTATTAAAGTCATCAAATTCATATTTCCTATATCACTCCCTCTAAATCTAATCTGCTCCCAAAGTTGAGTTATCACATTAGGCTCAGACACTTTCTTAATTGTCATTTAATGAAAGGAACTAAGTCTATTAATAAATAGAGGATACGGAATATGGTAGGTGGGTGTAGGCAACTTTTTCCTGTGATATCTAAGAAAAAAAATCAGTGTGAAAGAGTCTGATTCCAAATATTATTATTTCTGTTGGAAGATAAATGTTTGCAAGACAATTCTACTTCCTTCCAAAACTGTATAGAGGTTGACAATGAAAATTTTCAACATCTTTTCCATGTGGTTGGACTCAACAAGATAAACAGCATTAATTTGATCTCTATCATAGCAGTTACTACAATCTAACATTATTTTGTGCTTCAGTTATTTATATATCTGTCTCCTTGCCTGCATGGACTACTAACTCCATGAGGACAGAAATTGGATTTGTTGTTGTTCTTCCATTATATCTCCAGCACCTGCTACAGCACCTCTCTCACAACTAACAGTAATTCACTGGGATGGGGGGAAGAATTCATTATTGCTGAATAATTATGAACTAAAAAAATGTCCTTTTGGAGGACTTTCGACAATGATGAAACTAAGTTGGAGCCATTGAATCTTGGTTTTCAACCCTTGATTACTTCTTACCTAGTGGAATGGTGAAAATTACATTCATTTAGATCTCATCTGTCTATAATATCTCACATGCTTGTAACAGAATTTCATCAGGATACAGTGGAAGACTGAATGACACTTTAAACCATCTTATGAGCTAGGATTCTTTGTGGCAAGCAACCAAAACCCGGTGGCCAACTTAAGGAGAGTAAAACGAGGCTACCCAAATGAAAATAAAACAAAACAAGACAAAACAAAAACCAACCAAACAAAAATTTTTATTGGGATTTTGAGTGGAATACACTGAATTGATAGACCAGTTTGAGGAAAGCTAACATACCAAATATATTGAAACTCTAGTCTAGAAAAATGTATTATCTCTTCATTTAGAGATCTTTATATTTCAACAAATTTTATATTTTTATTTATAAAAGTATTGCATGTATTTTGTTAGATTTATTTCTAGATTTTTCTACACATACATGCACACAAGCATGTGTCAGCATTTAAATAATATTATTTTTAAATTATATGTCCTAGCTGTTATTTTGTTTACCTAAAAATTAAATTGAACAATGTACATTGATTTTATATCAGCCATGGATGTGTCAAACCACCTCAAAACTCAATGGCTATGTTCTTGTGCCTCTTTTATGAGAAGATATAATCTTCTGCATCCATGACATAGGAGCTCTTTGGTTCATTATCTTGTTCAGAGTATGAATCTGACTAATTGGAAGATGGTTTGACCCTTGAAGCAAGTCTTAACATTCAGTTCTAAGCCCTGTTCTAAGTGAAACAGGAACACAGAAGATTGTGTTTTCCAAAATAGCCACAGCAATGTTTCCCACCCATCATGCTCTTCTACAGTGTGACCTTACCACTAACTCATCAAGAGGTGGCACTTCTTTCCCTTTCCCTTGAATATGGGTAGATTTAGAACTACTTTGGCAAAAAAGAGAATGGCACAAGGTACTCGCTATGACTTCTGAGATCAAACCATACAAAAATAATGCAGCTTCTGCTTGTTCACTGAGACATTCACATTTAAAGCTCTGAGCCACCCTATAAGAAGTCCAAGTACCCAAAGGCCTCCATGCCATGAGGAAGCCAAGCCCCATAAAAGACCACACATAGATGCCCCACTTGACACACGCAGCCAAGGTTCCAGCCAACAGCTAGACCCGTGAGTAAAGAAGCCATCTATGGGAACGGGTTCTCAAGCTCTCAGCCATTTGAGTTTTCCCAGCTGAAGACCCAGAGATCACAAAGCAATTCCTTCTCTGCCCTTAAAATTGCCAACCCAAAGAATCTGGGGGCATAATAAAATAGTTGTTTTAAACCACTTCATTTGGGATGGATCACTACATAGCAATAGTAAATGAAACAAGGGGTTAGCCAAACCCTTTTGAGAGCTCCACTAATTGGGGTAGAGAGCCTTATTTCTAAATTCCTCTGCAAAGTCAATCGAGTCAGAACAAGGCTATGGAGAATGCTAGTATCTAAATCCCAGTCTGCTAGTCAAGGTTCAGAGGACTCATTTTTTCTCAGAATGATGCATAATTCAGAATCGGGGCTTGCCCACTGGGATTAGGTCTTTTTTGAGCATCTCTGTTTTTCCAATCAAGGTCATAACACCTTTCCATCTCCTCTGAAGTACAGGATCAAGGGAGCCTACAGAAAAGACAGCCATGCCCTCTGCATCTCTGAAGAACTGACACAGTCAAAGTTCAGACTGAGCCTGCTTGTTACTTTAGCTCTGTTTTGTATTTTCTGAAAATATGCTTTCCTCAGCTGTTTTTATCATTTTCTTAACCAGGACAACTTGAAAAATAAATGTACATGTGACAGACAGGAGAGGCTGTTAAAAATACCCATTGTGCTAAATAATTAATTGCTCCCCAAAATGCAATTTAGCTGATAGAGGCTGAACTGAACTCAAACCTTCTATGATCTTTGATGATCTGATATTGACTTCTCTTTTTCGGTCCCTAAAGCAGCATTTCTCCAACTTTCTTCTCTGACTACAATGGGGAGAGAAACCTCCACAAGCCTCCCTGTTACATTTTCCTCTTTCAAAGAAATTGCTGAGACTATCACCTCAGCAGATTCAGAATATTTTCTTTAGAGTGTCAGTTCTTACTTCCAGCTGGGTAATTCAAACAACTGTAAAGACCCAGATCCTCATAAAAAATGATTATGGGCTTGAAAAAAAAAGACATTATTTGATTGTAAAATTCTGAAGTTGCTGAGAGGGTTATGGAAGGAAGCCAAAAGGATCCTTTGAGGGGGAAATGACTTTCTTGTCTTTTCCGGAAATTGCTTGTTTTCACTTTGGAAGGAAGATGCAAGTGTTTCAGCTTCAGAGTTTGAGGGACTTTACCTTGGAGGTAAGATTTCTAGCTGTCAGAACCCCAGGATAGCAGCGCTAATCAAAAGGCCTCTCCTTGGGAGACACAAGCACCCCTGTGCCAGATAAGAGCACTGGTGCCGTGTGCAGCCTGCTGACAGCCATATTTGCCTCCTCCTAGAATAAGAGGCCAGGGTCTGCTTATTTCTGAAAATCAAACCCAGGTCACTTCTTTTAGTGAAAATGTTCCAGCAGCTTATCGCTTTGGTTTCAATAGCTTTCAAATCTCACAGAAAGATATCCCGAGGTGGGAGAATTATTACAGAAGGAACCACACTGCCAGGAAATGCAGGCCCTATAGAGATGATGATTCCATGGGGTAGCTAGTCTCCAGCAATCTCTCACCTCCTGTGTGTACACATTGCTCCTGCATTCTTATACCATCATCCAGTGAATCTGTGCTGGGTATTCAACTGCTTTGACCATTTGAATGATAAGGAAGTACAGTTTTGGTATGTCTCACACCTCTCCATCCCACAAGGAGCCTTGAACCACCATGTAAGAAATCTGGTCGCCATTCTGGAGAGGAGGATGAGATGCCAAGTGCTGAGAAAAGTTACATATAGGAGCACTGACGTGTGAATATTTATGCTATCAGCACTGTGGCTCATCAAATTATTAAACTTGCCTGATTCTCAATGTCTGAGTTGGTAAAAATGAAGATAATACATATTTCATACTGTTGCAAAAATCAAATGAAATCATTCTCTCTTATTTTAGGTTTATTGAGCACCTACAATGTGTCAGGAACTGAGGATATGATAAATAAATTATGAATTTTCCCTTACAAGAACCCACACTTTAGAAGACGCATGTAAAATTCTTGAGCTTAATTCTGGAGTATGCTTTGAAAAAAATTAATAATAATAATTAGAAGGTCTAGAGTTTGGGGGGGGGCACAGTGAGGGGCTATAAAGACTATAAGACATAACTCTTATTTTTAAGAAGGTTTTAATCTAGTTTAAAATGTAGGGCTAACACACAAAGTGTAAATTAAGAATAATGACTACATATTATGTTCTAAACTCCGCAAGTGCTGCCCAAGAAATATGAAAACTGGAAAATGCAGTGTGGCGTAGTCTTCCAATGCATTATGGAGGTGAGAATGAGTCAAGCTGTCGTGAGACTAGTAGGTTTTGCAGATGCAGTGAGTGATAAGGGAAGCTGATATTCCCGGATGGGAAACAACTTAAGCAAAGTGATGACTAGAGCTATGCTCTCCATTGAGTCTCCTGCAATGGCGGAAACATTCTGTATCTGTGCTATCCAATGCAGTAGCGCCTGACCGCGTGTGGCTGTTTCACGCTTGACATGGGGCGAATGCGACTGAGGAACTGAATTTTTTAATGCATTTAATTTTAATCAATTTAAATAATCACTTGTAGCTGGTGGCTACTACCTTGTATGGCATATGCCAAAAGGACTTGGGGAAGACCAGCCGTGGTTTTTCCTATTACTTTCAGTGATGGCATCTAACCTCAGCTGACACAGTAAGATTAATTGCTTGCCGCTGCTTCCACTCGCTGTCCACTCCAAAGTATAAAACAGACTGTCAACGAAGAGAATTCCCACACAGCGTAATTCCAGGGCTACTTCATCAGCTGCCACTGTTATTCTGTTCACACATCTGCACCTTGTGTTTACCTGAACCAGTGGTTTCTCCCTTCAAAGATTTGTTGTTTCCTATAAAGTCCAGAGAATAATGGAAATATTTTTAAGCCAGCAATAAAGAAGAAAATGACAGATGTGCATGAACCAGAAAAATTTTAGCATGTGATAGTTTCCTTGTTTGCAAATAATAGAGAAAAAGGAGAGGGGCAAAAACATTTGGAGCACAAATAGCTGGAAGAAGAGACCAACCAGAGGATTTAAAGCTCCAAGTAACATTTAGGCCACTAGCAAAGCCAAGTGGAAAAATGAGGCAACTATCCTGGTGGTCAAGACAAAAAGAAACTTTTACCTGGAAACAGCCAGATAATTCCAAATGAAAGGATTTGTTGCTGGTTGATTTCTTTTGAGTTGAGCTAATAGTAGCCAGGGTTTATTTTCTCAATGTACCATTTGGCATAGCTATAGGTAAGAAAAGTGCAGAAGGACGAATTAGGATCTGGAATCTGTCTGCCTGTAGTGAATGTGATTGAACCCACATCTGCTGAGGGACGAAATCAAGGCCAAATAGGAAAGCCAGAAAAGAACTGAGTACACTTGAATCCAGAATGCCTGAGGAATATAAGATGAGATCGTTTTTTGTTTGTTTTGGGGAGACTTTCAATGATGCTTCCTAGCCAGCTGTCAGCACAGGGTTTAAGAAGGCAAACGGTGAGAGGTAGGAAGTCAGCATTCCAGGAGCAAGAGCAGCAGCTCCTACCCACATCCCAGCTTGTGTGCACACAGGTAGGCACTTGTAGGCTGTTCGGTCGTGACTCGTCCTATTGCTCTCACAGGAGGTCTAAGAGAGGTCTCATTAGAGTATAGAGAACATGCAAATAGGCGCCCTAATGCAGGGAAATGTCCCCAAGGAAAAAGTATCTTCATTAGACTTGTTGGTGAGGGGGAGAAATAAACCAAAGGAAAAGAAATACACTTCCGAATCAGTTTGGATGTATTGGCTTAGATTCTAAATGCCTCTCTGCCAAGACCCCGCAGATCTAGAAAATTAGAGTAAGTGCTCCAGTATATTATACGAGGGACAGCTCTCAAGTGATGAATTAGCCCCAGTGCAGGACAGGCAGCTGAGCCAGGCTTTGTCCTGTAGCAGGTTAAAAGGCTGATCTAGTGGAACAAGGCTCTCTAAGTGCACATTAACCACAAAAGGAGCCCCCTTGCTGTTCAGCACATTGTGCCAGAGCAGTCAGATTTCCAGAAATAGACTTGCCCAAATCCTCTTTATATTTTCCAGAGCCGAACCTGAACGTTCAAGGGGCTTGACTTCGCTTTTATTTTTTACTCTTCTTTTCATAGATGATTGAATTTCCTAGTGTTGCTTTCAGATCAGATGTTATTTTGGGCACAACTCAAAGAAAGCCATCCAAATACATTGAGAAGCAGTGGGTGGCAGAAAAGTTCAGCTTCATTCCTGATTAAGCAAAAAGACACATCAGGGGGTATAGGAGGGGGGGAAACACTAAAGACTCCAAGGTCATTGAAAAGTACAAGTATTTGACTACATAGGATGACATTGGCTGATGCTCCAAGTCTACTTGGTTTTAAGAGGGATTTGCAGTTTTAAAAATACCAGATTTATTGTTCACATTTGCTACCATCACAAATAACATATTTAATCATTACATCCTAAAATTCAAAACTTTAACATTAGAAACTGTACAAATTCACAATGGAAAAACATCCTGTGATATAATAAAAGAATTGTGCTTAAAACCTGAGTTAACTTCTTCCAATAACACAGTAGTTCTCTACTGTGTTATGAACCCACCCCGAAAACCTCCTCCATCCCTCCCTCCCTCTTCCTGATCTCCTTCTTCCCATCTTCTCACCTGCCGGGAGATATTTGTTAAGCCCAGGACCCTGTGCTAAAACCATTTGCCTAATTGTCTCATTTAGCTTTCATAATCATACTGTTAGGAAAAATTGGGGCTCAGGCAGATAAATAACTTGCCCAAGAATAGACAGATCATAATTGGATCTGTCTTACTACAAGTTTACACTCAAAATCTTTCTGTTTAACCACAAGCCAAGATGAGTATTTATTTTAAATTCAATTTTTGAAGATGTTGATGCAGTGACCTGAAAAGCAAAGTCCTGGTACTTTCAGTAACTTACCCACATGAAGACATCCAAGTCCTTATTTTTCCCTTTACTGCTTCTAAGGAGAAACATTATGATTTTAATTTACTTCCCAGGGACTAAACAACAAAACATATTGGCACTTTAAATCTGATAAAATAGAGTTAAGTTTTTTTGGCATTCTTTCCTTCTTTGGAAGTCTAATTCATCGGTAACCACCTGGGACAGCACCCACACATGCTTCAGAATCTCAGTGGGGCTCCTCCCCTTCACGCTCCTAAGTTGGATCCTAGGCAAAGAAAATGTTATTTGTGCTTGGAAAAAAGTAACAACAGAAACAGCAATGAAAGAAAAAAAACACAACAGCCCACCCACACATCCATTTCATGGGAATAAAATCAAATGAGGTGAATAACTGAGGACAAGCTTCATATATTCAGAGACCTTAAATTTAGTTTAAAAAATAGATTATCCCATACTTTATACATTCCAATGAAAACATCTGAGGTTTCCATGAAGATGTTTTAAGACAAACAGAAAAGTATTTAAGCCTAAAATATGTACCTCCTTTGTTGTCATACCCTGTCTTAGCATCTAGAAAAACTTGTAGATGTGAGAAACTTAAGCTCTTCTTTCCTCTTTGACATTTCTTGGTAAGAGGGTGGTAGACTCAAGATTAAGGACCATTCTCTTGTTCTGACCCTCCTTGATGAAATATGACATCAAATGCTATTACCAGGGAATGGCTAGATTTTTGTGGATGCTCTTCATCATTTTTCCTGATCTCTATTTTTAAATGATTGCCTTACTTATACTTTTATTACTTTTTTTAAAATTTTTTAACTGTTGTTCAATTACAGTTGTCCCCATTTTTCCCCATTGCTCTCCGCCTCCCATTGTCCATGTCCACGGATCCTTTATACATGTTCCTTGACTTGACCTTTCCCCTTCTTTGCCCCATTATCCCCCTCCCCTCTCCTCTCTGGTCACTGTCAGTTTGTTCTTTATTTCAATGTCTCTGGTTCTATTTTCCTTGCTTGTTTGTTTTGTTGATTAGGTTCCACTTATAGGTGAGATCATATGGTATTTGTCTTTCATCTCCTGGCTTATTTCACTTAGCATAATGCTCTCCAATTCTATCCATGCTGTTGTGAAGGGTAGGAGCTCCTTCTTTCTGCTGCGTAGAATTCCATTGTGTAAATGTCCCACAGTTTTTGATCCAGTCATTCACTGATGGACATTTTAGGCTGTTTCCAGCACTTGGCTATTGTAAATAATGCTGCTATGAACACTGGGGTGAATAGATTCTTTTGAATTGGTATTTCAGGATTCTTAGGGTATAATCCCAGCAGTGGAATTGCTGCTGGATCAAAAAGCAGTTCCATTTTTAGTTTTAGGAAATTCCATACTGTTTTCCACAGTGGTTGCACCAGTCTGCATTCCCACCAACAGTGTACTATGCTTTCCTTTTCTCCACATCCTGTCCAGCACTTGTTGTTTGTTGATTTGTTTATGATGGTCATTCTGACCAGTGTGAAGTGGTATCTTATTATGGTTTTAATTTGCATCTCTTTGACGGCTAGTGATGCTAAGCATCTTTTCATATGTCTCTGGGCCTTCTGTATGTCCTCTTTGGAGAAGTGTCTGTTCAGGTCCTTTGCCCATTTTTTAATTGGATTATTTGTCTTATTTATGTTTTTAAAGGCTGTCTTTTTAAGAAAGAAATGTTAAAGTCTTTGTGTAGAAAAATAAATTTAAAAAAAGAAATCTGATATCCTCCTATAATTTCAGAGATAGCTAGGAGAGAATTGTAAGGCTTTTTTGGGTATACGAGTATTATAGTTTTCAGGTTCCTTTACCTTTAGAAATTCACAGCTCAGGCATTAATAGAATATAGTGAAAATCCCTCTGAAGCATAAGGCAAACTATCTGGAATCTAAACCCCAGCAAGTCCATCAGTACTGAGATGATCTTGGGCAGATCATTTAACTTCTCCGGTTCTTGATTCGCTTATTACGGAAAAGACACACTGGATACACTCTGAAGACCTCTTACAGTCCTAATTGTGCTCAAAATCCAATGCAAGATGCCATATTTAAACTGTAATGAATGCTGCTGCTGGAGGTAATTAGGTATCTTTTATGATGCAAGATGGCAAATGGATGCCTATTTCTCTCGAAGGATATTATTCCCCCATCTGCCAATTCCCTTGAGCCAAGATAATAATCATTAGTCCTTTCCTGAATTTGTTCTTGTCTCTTTTATTGCACATATAGTTTGAAAATGATGTACACTCTTCCATCCCTTGCTGATAACAAAGCACACATTTTTCTCTGTCCTCTCACCATTTCTACAGTCAAATAGTCATCGCCCTTAACCTCCTGGGACACATTGCAGAACCTCAAAAGAACTCAAAAACAGAGTGGTTATGTGGAATGTCATAAAAGCCATGACAGAAAGTACCTGGGGAAGGCCATGTCTATATGGGCTGGCCAGAAAAGGCCTCTCTGAGGAAGAGAGAGAGATTTGAGGTGAGATGTGTTGGATAAAAAAAAAAAAAAATCAGACATGAGAAAGGCAAGGAAATAGCTACCCAAAAGGAAGGAACCGTATATACAAAGGTCCTTAGGTGGGAAAGAGATTGCCAACTCAGAGAAAGCCTGTGAAGTCTACTGGAGAGAAAAGTACACGAAATGAACTTGGAGAGTCAGGAAGGCCTGGTTCATACAACTCATAATAGGCTGCGCAGAGGTGTACTGCTGTGGAGCCATCGCACGGAGTATGACATTCTCTGATCTAAGTCTTTGAAAAAAAAGCACTGCAGCTGCTGTGTGGGAAACAGATGTTGGGGGCGTGGGGTAGCAAGAACAAAAGTGGGAAGAACTATGGGAAGTGTGCTGCCGTAGTTCAGGGAAGAGGGGCCTGGGCTATGATGGGAAAGTGGACGATAATATATTGAGATAGATTTTGAGATATATTGTGATACATCTTAAGTTCTATTTTAGAAGTGGAAACGACAGAACTTGTTCATGGATAAGATGAGATTGGGGGGCAGAGCTGAGAGAAGTGCTGTTTCCTCAGGTTGTGGCTCAAGTAACAAAGAGATGGGAAATTTAATGAGACTGGAACTAGCAGGAGAAAACCAAGTTTGTGTTGTAAAAGCAAGTCTATGCGTGTACAGAAGATGTTTAAACCATGAAAACAGATGATTCGCCCAAGGAGAAGGGATAGACAGAAAAGGGTAGAGGATATGAAACCAATGGCAGGGGACTGTAACTTTTACACCAGAGAGTGAGAAGAAAGAGGTAAAAAGAAACCATGAGAGACTGTTGTCCTGGAGCCCAGGAGCAGAGAATATTTCAAGAGAGAAAAATAATAAACTGGGTCTAATGCTACCCAGAAGTTTGGTGAAATGAGACATGAAAAGCGACCATTGCAAGTGGCAAAAGGGAAATCGTTGGTGACCTTAACAAAAGCAGCCCGTAAGTATTTCATTAAGTTTTTAATCGCATGCTAAGGAAGTCAGCTTCAGTGTCCTGGGAATGAATTGGAGGTGAGAAAGCATAGGCAACACACACACATAATATTCTTTTGCTTTTTTAATTTTTGGATAGGAAATACACTAATAAGGCTCACAGTGCAAATCGTACAAAGAGTATGTAGGGAAATATCTCCCTCTCACAAATGTCCCTAAGCCCTACAATTCTTTCTGAGTATTCTATGCAAATGAGCTTGGTTTTTTTGTTTCCTTTCTACGTAAATGACAGTGCACTATATATACAGTTCTGAGCCTTGCTTTTTCAGCTAAAAGTGTACCTTAGGGACAATTCCATATGATTATATAAAGAATTTTCTTAATTTTTTTAAAACTCCATAGTATTCCATGGAAGGATCTAGCAATTTACTTGATTAGTCCCTATTCAACCTCTTGCCATTACAAACAGAGCTGCAATGAATGTCCTTGTACTTTCATTGTGTAAGTGTACAGGTCTAGCTACAGAATAAACTTGGAAGTGGAATTGCTATCTCAAAAAGTGGGGGCCTTGGTAATTTTGATAACTACTGCCAAATTGATCTCCACAAAGGCTGCATATGTACAGCAGTATATCTAATATATGTTCTCCATATTCTTGCCTATCAGTGTATCACACTTCTTTATCTTTGCAATCTGACAGGTGACTGTGGCTTCTCAGAATATGTTTTTAAATATTATATTGAAGTTCTTATTATGTCTTTTAATGACTTGAAATATTTGCATGACTAGCTAAAAGATTCCCTAGTCTTTAAATTCTAGGAGTTTTAAGTAGATTCATACTGCTGTTGACCATTCACTATTAATTTTTCCTAGGACATACTATGCTCTCTAAGCATATAGATTCAAGACTTCCTTTATTTCTATAAAGTTGCCTGAAGTTATATCTTTAAATAATTGCTTTATAATTTTGGGTTTCTTCTTCAGAGGCTCAAATTTTACAAATATTACATCTCTTAAGCCTATTCATCCCTTTTTCTTGGACACTTTACCAGTTAATTACTTTCACCTCCATATAATTTTCTCATGCTTGTCTTCTGTGTCTCTTACTACTACATTATAAATGTATCTACCTCCCTGTTTGCTATGTTCAATTTTACCTTTACTTACTTTATAAAGAATTATTCTTTATGAGCTAGCTTGTGTTTCCTCTCCTTTTGCAGTCTCATCTTCTTTACCCTAAATTCTTTTTTCTCTACTTTGTGATCTTATTATACAGAAGTGAAGACTTTGCTATGTTTTTCATAATTTATAAAAATTCCTGTGCTTCATGACACATTTTTGTATTCTTTTCTCTTCCAATTCCTTCTTTTATATTTGTATTGCCATTTTCTAGCTTTTGATTCTGTTCTTATTTATTTATTCATGCTTGAATGTTTTCCCTTGAGCTATTGATAAGATGATCACAAGAGAAGGGACAAGATTATGCTCTGGGCTAGAGGAATTTTCCTTATGATCTACAACAGTGCAAATTCTTCCAGCCTTTACTTCCCCCCAGCCAATGGAGGCAAGCAGCTTTATAGAAAGTCACAATGTAGAGTCACCCCTGCCTCACTAACAGTGTCCAGAAAACACGACTGTCCCTGTGACATGCTTCAGTGAGCACAGACTTCACCTTCAGACTGAACCATATTAAGGAAAGTTTTTACCACTTCTCCTCTCACTGTGCTTCCCTTGTTGCAATAAGGGATTCACATATTGAACGTCAAGAAGGAGCTCCCAGTTTGGAAAAGTGTGCTCCACTGCTGTCCAAGGACAACTGGGGGAACCTTTCCTCCACTTCCTGCCTTGTTTTCTCTTTTATCATTACTCTTTTGGGACAGCCCTTCCACCTATTTTGTGATTTGGCATTTCTGTTCTTTTCTAATAGGAGTTTGTCTTCTTATTCTTCTTTTTTGGAGAGGGCTAGGGGGTATCTAGAATGTAGTCACAATGGCTTTACATCACCATTGTGAAACCAGAAGTGCAAACAATTCTTTCAAGGAGTTCGACTCTGAAGAGTTGAGAAGGGATTGTAGCTAGAGGAGATGTGCAAGTCAATAAAGAGCTTGTGTTTAGACACAGGATGCAAAGGCTGTTGGCTGGCTGTGGAGAATGATTGCATAGAAGGAAAAGAACGATGACGTAGGAGAGAGAGGGATGAGAGAATTTCAGCCGTTTACAGGTGCAATCAGAGCAAAGACAGAGATGACGGGGCTGATGCAGGTATGTTTTCAGATCTGGTGGGCAGTGCATGAGGACCTTCCCATAGGATGATTACCATTCCTCATTGGGGAAGAAATTAATTGGAGCCATTTTATTAAGACATGGAAATAATTATAAGGTGTTAAGTTTATTCTGATTGATGTAGTTTGGTTTGAGATTCAAAGGGAGAAATGCAACCAGGAGCCTACTACTTGACGAGTTTACTAAGCTGAAAATTAAAGTAGATACTCATTCGTGAATTTGGGAAAACATCACTAAAAGCTATAGAGTAGAAGGGTCTCTGTTTGGGGTTGGGAAAGGCAGTGTAAGATTTTTCCGAGCCTTATCAAACTATGGTGACAAGTCCTATTTTCATTCCTTCTTGTGAAGTATGAAATTAATTGGCATGGGTTATGGCCTTTAAAAATATTCCTAATCAGTAATCAATAGAGAAATTGGTGTCTGCCTGGGTAAAACTTTTGTTTTCAGTAGTCTGAACGTCATGAAACAAAAACACCAAAGCAGAAATTTCTGATCAAGTTACTCATAAAATTAGACTTTACAAAACTCCAAGTGACAAATTTATATCCAGTGAGTTTCAGTGCACTTTTCCTCCAATGTGCTCGCAGTTTGTTTGTGAATATAGAGACTTTCCATAATGACACTTAACAAAAAGCTAAATTATATTAGCTTTTTTTTATTTTGTTGTGTTTTGGTTTGGGTTTTATTTGGTTTTGTTTTTTATAATTTATTTTCTTTCTATTTATTAATACATAAATATAGCATAAGTTTAAAGTGTACAACATGATTGAATATATGGATATATTGTAAAATGATCATATTAGTTTCTTTTCCTGGTATGTTAATATTTATTTTACTTTTAGACAGATGCTTACATGGCAAGCAGACCCAGAAGTGTCTCCAGGATCCCCAGCTCCTCATATCAATCAATGCACTTGTATAATTCCCTCCTGTTGAGTGTGAGCAGGACCCATGACTTTAGTCAATACTGATGGAATGTCACTCAATATATGATTATGTCACATAAAATTGTGACCTTCGTTTTGCAAGAAGATTCTCTCCTTTGCTTGTTCTGAAGAAGCAAGTAGCCTTGATGGAAGTCCCATGTGGCAAGAAACTGAGGACAGCCTCTGGGAACAAAGGGTTGCCTCCAAACCAACTGACAGCAAGAAAATGGAGCCCTGCATGCTACAGCCTCAAGGAACTGAATTCTGCAAACACTCAAGTCTTCAGATGAGAACCTGGGCCACCCTGGTGCCTTCACTGTGTCCTTGCAGAGGACCAGCTAAGCTATTATGACTGCACTCCTGACCCATAGAAACTGTGAGATAGTAAATGTGTGCTGTTTTAAGCCACTAAGTTTATGATATTTTTATATAGCAAATCAAATTAATCAGCCTGATTTTCATAATTGGGCAAAACTTAACTTCCTAAAGTAATGTTTTGCTCCTATTGTAACCCAAAAAAAGTTGAACATTTTCAGTCCAATTAATAAAGTTGTGATTTCCCATTAAATAATCTTGGCTTTTATATTCAACATACCAACTATAGCAATTTATGGTGCAAGCCATGTTACATTATATGAGGTCTAGAAGGTATCCAGCCATGTAACATGAAAAATAGAGGCATTTATTGAAGAAGATACAAGATACAAGAAACATTTTACACAGGACAATGATGCTTCAGTCACCTTCAAAGTAGGTACCTTAGGACCTCACATAGTTCTCCCAATCACCATCAGCTGCCCCATTGTATTTTCTTGAATCTCATCATTGGTCTGAAATCTCTTTCCCTTCAAAGGTGATTTTAGTTTGGGAAAAGGCATAAGTCACAGGGCACCAAATCTGTGCTGTAGAGGGGCTGAGTCACCTGGGTGATTTGAAGTTTGACCAAAAAGCTCTGCAGGAAACATGATGCATGAGCAGGTGATGTCCTGATGAAGCTGCCAACTACCAGTTGCCCATAGCTGCAGCCTTCTGAATCATCTGAATATTTTCCACAGAGGAATGTACAAGCTTAATGCAAAATTTGATGCAGATTCGTTATTCTATTCATTCAGTCATTTTGAATGTGACAGTCACACAGTACACATGCTCACTCAATGGCATCTACCACCCCCACTGACTAGTACAGTGAAGTTGTTATTATTCACCCATGCGCATTCCAGTCCACTCTTCTTGACTGCCAGGTTATATCAATGTCACTCAAACTGTTTTCATTATATAAATAATGGCTGGACCTTCTCTGGGAAGACCTCATTTACTTTTCCATTTCAAAATATACAAGGTAACTTTAGATCCAGAGTAGTTGCTAATAAGAGGCATGCACACTGTTATGACTTTATCTTCAATTCTCTCTTGGCTATGACTACCAAACCAGCAGAAACACTGCTCCTCTGACTCAGAACCACACAGTGTCACAGAAGAAGAGATGAAAAGGTAACCAGCATTTACTCTGTGACTGTTATATTCCAAACTCTGGCCTAGGTGTGGTACGTATATTTTCTCCTTTAATTTTTACAACCACTCTGTAGGCTTAAGGTTAATTCCACCATTTTGCTAATGGAGAAACCGAGGCTCAGGGAGCTGGCACTACATACTTAAGGTGTCACAAGTAGAAAATGGCAAAGCCAAGGTGTGCGTCTACAAGTCGCATGCTTTTCCCACTCCACCACTTTTATGGACTAGACAATAATGTGCATCTGAATATTGCTAAATTCTGTGCAAGTAACTCCAAGTTGCACTAAAAATATTGGCATTTTTAAGTTATTCCTGGTACCACAATCAGTTTGTGTTAATCGAACATTACTGAGTGAGGAAAGTTGTACAAAAAAATCCTGGGTGTGTGGAAAAAAATTAAAAACATTTCTTTCCTTAAATAGTTTATATTCTAACAGGCCAGGGTCATTTGAGATGGGGCAGGAGAGATGGTGGACCCAGGCAAAACAAGAACAGTGGAGCAGTGACCGACAACACTGGTCTCGCCTGGGAGCTTGTTGGAAATGCAGAGTCTCAGGCTCCACCCAGATCTCCTGAGTCAGAATCTGTACGAGCAAGATTCCCAGATGGTGCATATTAAAACTAGAGAAACACTGTTTGATAGGTTAAGGATTTCTTTCTTTCTGTGGAACTGAATGTAATAAAAAGAACTATTTTTTATTTAAATTTTAAATGGAAAAAAGTACATAGATTTGATTTTTACAGAATATTAAGATTTTCACATTCAGCTTTTTCAAAATTATCCTTAGAAAGAAAAGAGTTCATGCCATAAGTCCTTACTGGTTATCTGCAAATGAAATCTTCTTCCTCGAACATCCCTATGAAACTATATCCCAGTACCCATAAGACACGTGTTGAGTTTTATTTTTCAGATGGACAGTAACAACTCTCTTACCCAGAAGGCAACTTCTATATGCCTCCTAAAGTTATTATTAGCTCATAGACTACTAAAGCAACCTGATCAAAATATTTCTGGATTTCCTTTTCTCCACATCCTCTCCAACACTTGTCTGTTGATTTGTTTATAATGGCCATTCTGACTGGTGTCAAGTGGTATCTCATGGTGGTTTTAATTTGCATCTCTCTGATGGCGAGAAGGAGATTCTACCCTTTGCAACAGCATGGATGGAACTAGAGAGCATTATGCTAAGTGAAATAAGCCAGGCGGTGAGGGAGAAATACCACATGATCTCACCTTTAACTGGAACATAATCAACAAAAGAAAACAGCAAACAAAATACAACCAGAGACATTGAAATTAAGAACAATCTTACAGTGGCCAGAGGGGAGGGGGGAGGGAACAGTGTGGGGAAGGGTTTCCAGGAAACACTATGAAGGACACATGGACATAGCCAAGGGGAGGGTGGGAGCAAGGGAGGGAGGTGGGATTGGCTGGGGTGGGGGGAGAGGGGAGTGGGGTGGGAGAAATGCAGACAACTGTAAATAAACTACAGTAAAGTAATTAAAAATATATATATTTCTGGAGCACCTAAGAGATCTAAAAAGTTTATTCCTAGAGGCAAGAAATACAATGCTGGTTGCCAGAAGAGCTTAAAGTTTCATTACTTTGCAGTGAAAGCACTTGTCAGAACAACCGCCATGTTGATGACTACAATGTCCAAATGTTACTTCTTTAACCTAAAATGATATGCAAAATACACAGCTGAGTTCATCGGGTTTGAAATGCTCCTGATAGAAAACAACATTCTTCGTGAAATTTTAACCAGAAGCTCTACTTATTACACACCCTGATAGCTCGATTAAAAGGTTTCTTGCTTCATGTTATGACACTCCTTGCCCTATGGTCTCCTGTTTTATGATCAGGGAACTCTTTCTTGCCACCATTTGCTAGGTAGGACAGTTGGGGTTAAGATGTGAATTTCTAAGGGTTTATTTCAAACATTTTGAAGACATTTGGTGGTTGAAAGGCCTATGAACCCAAGTGTCAAAGTAAGAATAAAGTACAAAATGTTTGAATCCCAAGGAAAACAGATGTCTTTTGTTTTCCCTTCTGTCTAAATTATTTAAGCCTCTTCAGTGTAAAAGTTCACATATCACTAACAGACAAAAAATGGGTTAAGGCCCTTATTTGTCTAATTTTTTATTGTGTTTGATAAAGGCTCACATTGAGTATAAGTAACTTGAAGGAGAATGTTTATTCTTTTTGTGTTTCTGTCTATATTCTGACTTAAACCACCACCATCACAAGTGAAAGATCTTCTCTCCCCCTCTTTTTAAAGAATTAAACTAATAAATTTTTA
>VMDR010020379.1:0-17606 GCA_007922815.1 Macrotus californicus
CTGGTCTTAAAAGTGGCATTTTAAATTTTTTAAAAAGGGAATTATATCATGTATGCTCTTTAATACATTTTTGTGTATTACATTCAACAATATTGTGAATGCCTTTCATATCAATAAATATAGATCTAAATAATAATTTTAATGACAATTTAAGTGTATACTGAAATGCATTTAATCAATTCTGTATTGATTAATATTTAGCTTATTTCAATTGTTCAGTTTCATATACAAGCCCATCATATACTATTAGTTATTTTCTTGAAAGAAATTTTTCAGCCCTGGCTGGTGTGGCTCGGTTGGTTGGAGCATTGTCTCATAACCAACGGTTGTGGGTTTGATTATTGATCCGGGCACACACCTAGGTTACAGGTTTGGTTCTCGGTCTGGGTGTATACAGGAGGCAGCCAATCGATGCTTCTCTCCTACATCAATGCTTCTCTCCCTTCCTCTCTCCCTAAACACGATAAAAAAAAGTGTGTCCTCGGGTGAGGATTAAAAAGAAAAAGAAAAGAAAGAAAGAAATTTTTCAATGTGTGACAGTGTGATTTGTATAGTAGATTTGGAAAACTGTATTAATTTTTGGAAAGAAAATTTGCAGGTGTTCAAAAACAGAAGCAAATAGATAAGCAAAAAGAAAAGAAAATAACTCGCAAGTCCGTTCCCTAGAGATAAACTACAGCACTCCACCCTGGAGTGGCTAGAACGCTTACTGCAGTATTCTACTGACTTTCTTCTGCTTTCCTGTGCCCAAGTGGTCAGAATTTTATCTGAACACTCATGTTGTAAAACCCATTGATGCCTTCACATTTTACACATTACTATTTTTCTTTCAGGGCTTATATATTAGGTATTTCAGCAAAATCAAGATTAATTCTAGCATGATACATTACAAACGTCAAGAGGGAAAATCATACTTCTGCACCATGTGTTACCATCCATACATTAGAACATTTTGCCATTTGTTGTTGTATTTTTCCATTACATTTACCCCCCCACCCCCTCCCCCCGACAATCACCGCACTGTTGTCCGTGTGCGTGAGTTCTTTCTCTCGTGCTCTATTCTTTCTTTCTTTTTTTTAGCTTCTGACTTGGAAGATGGTACAATGCCACACTGCTGTGTCACTGTCCTCCAGACACACAGAGGTCATCATGCTGAGATTATGTGTTAGGAACTTCCCACCCACACACATCGTTGGCTTTCTGAGGGAACAGTCTGGATCATTCCGTCTCTTTATCTCCTTCTTCACTGCCCTCTACTACCCAGCACTGTGCCTGGCGACGCCGAGTTTAGGGAGCCCCTCTCACTCCTCTTTAGATTTCGCTCTGTGCAGCACAGTGCCTGGCTTCTAGCCGTTTGAACCAAATTATCCACTGGAATAATAATAGATGATAAGAGAAATGGACACACATGACTTTCATGGGGCCTAGGCCCTTCTGTGTGTGATGGAGACTTTTCTCCACTTAAAAAAAAGATCAAAAGTCATATTTTATTATTGCATTGGTATAAAGATGAAGATCATCCAGGCCATATGCATTATTATATTATTGCATTTTCTTCTGCTTTTTAAAATAAATAAAACACTTTCATACTCACCGTGTCTAATGGTTAAGGTGCCCATCTGTGTATTGAAAGCTAAGGGCAAATAAATGCAATTCCAGAGAGAAATTCTTCTCCTGGAATTGGCCAGAGTTTTTCACTTTTGCACTCTCCAGGGTTGCTATAGTTCAAGCTATCTGCTTATGTGTATTATTCTCATGTAACCATCACGCCAGCCCTCTGTTAATTACCTGTATGATTTCTCATTCTACAGAAAAGTGACCAAGAATACAGCTGCAGAATTAAAGCTGAAGTCATTTGCTGGGGCTGGAGGACTTACGGTTATGAGGAGACAGTAGAGGGTTGTTAGCAAGGATTCAGAATGATTGCCAAACTGGGGTATTAATGGAGACAAGAAATTAGGAGGGTACTGGGGATGGAGAGAAGTAGCACGGTGGGGAGATGGTGAGGAAATCGAATGTGCCGGGCTTGGTGTCCAGGTGGATGTTGGGGCAGTAAAGGAGAGTTCAGAGTTCATGTTCTAGCATCTGGAACACCCTGTGATCTCTCTTCCGTGCATCTTTACCTGTCTTTTAACTGGACCCTTCCCCCTGTTCACCCAAACCACGCTGTTCACCATTTCACACTCAGTGCAGGCATCTTCTCCTTGGAAGCCTTCCACGGCTGCCAGAATCCAGCAGGAAGGAGATGACTAGTTATGAAGGTGTGAACAGGGTTCAAAGAAACCAAAAAGTGATGGTGCAGCACCCGCAGCTGGTAGTACCATCCCAGTGACTAGAAAGGGTCAGGGGGAGATTTTCTAGACCCCAGAGGAAAGAGTTTTATGGTGAAGTCCACAGGGTAGGAGCTGCATTCTTCAAGGGGTGGGGGCGGGGGATACATCCACTTGGCAATGACCTGAAGTGAGACCCCAGAGAGTTAACACCCCAGCCTTGACCTCATCCTTCCTGCTCATCTCTTGCCGGGGCTTCCCATTCGCCAAGTCCAACTAGAAGCAGCAGACACTGAGAATATTAATGCCATCCCGGCAAGCTAGCCCCTAGGGCACAGAGTGGGTTGGAGAGGCAGGTGGAAGACCCATACACTTTCCCTGCCTCCCTGCCCTGAGTTCCAGCCTTGGTCAGCAGCCTCTCCTATTGGGCCCCACAACCCCATGCGGTTCCCACCTTCACAGCCTTGCTGTGTCCCCCACTTCCCTCTAGCCCTACATGCACACATGCACACTGGACTGTGCACTCCTCAGCAGTCCATCTGCCCCGTCTTATTCATCTTTGTATCTTTCATGCCTAACACAGAACCTGGCACATAGTAAGGGCTCCAAAAATGTTGAATAAAAATCCCCTTTACCAAATGCAGATTTTGTATAGAAAGTAAGTTCTTAGCCTGTTATCAACTGGCACCTCAGGAGGGTTTATGGCAATAATGAACAAGTTCCAGTATTATAAGTTTGAAGTCAATGTCCTTGGAAGACATGTACTTTGGGGGGTTGATTTTTCTTCCTCCCTTCCTACCTTCCTTTTGATGTCATCAGCCAACAAGCATGTAGCAGCTTTCCTTATGGGGAGGCTGAATTCTTACCAGAAATTAATACATGTGGGCAATGAGTTTTTCTTTCTTTTGTAACAAAGCCAAGGCACAGTGACTGAAAGCAATGACAACACCATTTCCTGCAAATCTCTGTAGGATGGATCAAATGGAAAGGTATGTTGGGAAATTAAATTTAGCAGGTATGTCATGATAGCAGCACAGAGCTCATAGTTGTTTGAGACTCTGCTGTGTTTCTGGAAGGAAACAATGCAGCCATCAGGCTTGAACAGGGCCCGGGGTGTAGACCCTGGCAGTCGATCCCGCCTGCCCTGCTTCTCCACCTTCACAGCCATCCCAGGTCACCTCCTACCTGTCCTGATTGAGAATAAGGGAGATTGTTTGGGGAGCGATTTTCATCACAACATACTACTCTCTAGCTTAGTGTTCAAACCCTCTGACAAGTGTTTCCCACTCCACCCTCAGCAATGTAACATGTCCCTTGTCATTGGTTCTCAGTCATACATCTGCCATTCCTCTTGTCTATGATGAAAAGCAAACCTCTGTCTTCACTTCATTGTGAATTCGCACCACTTCCCATACTTACTAGGCACTCAAGGAGGATTTCTGATTAATAATTCCACTTAGCTATTAACCTGCTCCACACAAGTCACCATAGTAACTCCACACCTTGCTAAAAGTTGATGGCAGCAGTGTGTGATGACTTGGCTTCTTCCCCACTCAGCCACTCATCCTGCAGATGGACGACTTGGTCCCCCGCCTCCAACACACACACACACACACACACACACACACACACACAGCCTGGGGAGCTCTACACACCATGAAAAATCAGAAGTGCTGCCAGTGCGTTACCTGATTCCTCTCTGCCTTCAAACAGAATGCAAAACAATCTCCTGTTTCCATGCTGCACATAAATAGAGATTGCTCTTCAACTTCAGAAATGTCCTTGGCATGGAACGTGCAAGCCTACAAGTCACAGGAATTCTCTCTCTCCATCTTGCAGGGCCAAGGCTGCGAACTTGGTGGCCCTGCTCAGGAAGCCCACCATGGAGTGAATCTCTGTCTGTCCCTATTGTCTTGTGTTAAGAAGAGAGTAAATGCTCCCCCAGAACCTGAAGCCAAACCCACAGGAACTCATGGACTCATTCCATTTCTCCTTCTCTGAGATCCTACCCCCGGCAGGGCTGCCATGTCACACAGCTCTAGGTAAGTGGTGCTCCCTGGGTGGTCAGATGTGATGGGCCTGATGCTAAGCACTGCCTCAAACGTAGTAAGCCTAGTGACTATGCTGTATGTCTTTGCTCCTTCAGATGTGCCCTTTCATCTTCTCCACCCTGCTCTGGGTCCCAGGAACCAGACCTCTATGGATTGTATCAACTCTTTGAACCTCCAACTCCCATTGGATTATGGGAAGCACTGGTAGGAGATGGGCAGGTAGGGCAGGCGGGGATGGCCAGACAACCTGCCTCTCTGTGGGTTTGCAGTTGAAGGTCACAGCTCCTGTCACTTAGCCTTTCCACTCAGGTACCTTCTCAGAATCCTGGCCAACACTCTGATTATCTCAGTCTTTCCAGCCCCAGGGGACTGTGTTATCCTTTGTTACCTTCCTCACTAAATGGTTCCTTTAGTAACTTCTTTTCACTGGATGCAGTGTGAGTGTGAGTGTGTGTTCTGGCTGCAACCCTGACCTATATAATGGTAAATAAGTCAGGGCTCACAATAGCATGCAGGAGAGACAAACAACAAACACAACAACAAATATAATTTATAGAGCGTTATATAGTGATAAGGGCTAAAAAATAGTGAAATGGGGTAATGGGGTGGAGAGGACCTAAGGGAGACAGCTCCTTACCTAAACTGGCCTGGGAGGGCCATTCTGAAGAGATGACATCTGACCTAAAACACGTTGAGAATGACAGCTGCGCAAACATAGGAGGAAGGAACATTCCAGGTGGGGCACAGCAAATGTGAAGGCCCCCAGATGGGAAAGAGTTTGCACAGGGTGGATCCTAGCCGACAAGAGGAGAGGAGGAGAAGGAGGGGTCAGGGAGATGGGGCATAAAGGAGTTGAGACATTACCCTCAGAGCACTGACAAATCGTTGTAGAAAGTGTGGTAGGGAATGTGTGATGGTCACTGTCCTGACAGAAATCAGAGTAAACGATGAAAGGGTTTCACTGAGGAGAACAGAGGGAGAGGTTTATAAACTAGGAGCGGGCAGGGTTAGGAAACCCCAAAAGGCGGTGAAGTGAAGCACACGGGGACTTGCCGCAGAGGGAAGCTGTCACCAGCTCACACCTGGAGGGGCTGAGGAGAGGAAGCTGTCCCTGGTGTCTGGGAAGAAAAGGAGCCACGACACAGTGGCCACCAACAGGAGCTGTGTCAGGTGGTGACTCCCAGAGCCTGTTGGGAAGATTCGTAGGCTGGAGATGGAGCGGGGCTAGGACCTGGCCCTAGCCACACGAGGGAAGAGTGATGGTGAGGATGGGTGGCACAGGAGATCAGAAGGAATTTTGTCTTCCGATGACCACCATTAGTTCCAATATTTGCCAGCAAACCCTAACAGTTTCTATGAATTCTAACACCTTCAGGACTCAGTCAGGAAACAGAGAGGAAGGGGAAGGCAGGAACAAGCAGCAGGGACTGCGGTGAAAGGGAGTGCCAGCCCACGGAGGCAGTCGGGGCGGGGGGGCGCATTCCACTGAAGTGTTACACCACCTGGATTCAGGAGGGCTGTCTGGTCCCTGGAGCCAAAGCACAGCATCAGGGATGATTTATTCTGTCAGCTTCCCAGGCCTGCAAAACTTTCCCAAGTGCTTTTATTGCTGTGCTCCTATTGCTGACGGGGGGCAGGAAAGCCATCAGGTGTTAGTTTGGGCTGGAGGGAGGCCAGGAGGCCTGGCTGTCTGGCACACACCTACGTACATGGGGACGGGTGTCCTTCTACTGGCTCGTCCAGGCTGGCAAAGAGAGGTGGCTTCCAAACCTTTGTTCCTAAATACAGAGGGCACAGGGCTATTATTATGACTAAATTCTAGGGAAAGAAAACACTTTGGGAGTTACTCAGGAAAAGTAAATGTGTATAGTCTTTTTTCCTCTCTTCTGGTTTCTATCTTGTAGTAAAATATACCTAAAAAAACCAACAAAGAGAGTGTTTCTCTCTCAAGCAATCTCAGCTGCCCCCATGGACGTTGATCTTACACAGTGGTTTCCAAATGCTTTTAGCAGCAGAACTCTTTACAAACAGAAACCGCCACAGTATCTTAACGTATAACACAGGCAACAGCCCAGGGCCAGTTCCTCGACACCTGATTCCAGCCAGTTCTAGCAGGACCGTCCTGAGTGTGTATGAGTGTCAGGGAGGCTGATTGAGGTATCATTTGCATACAGTAAAATTCACTCTTTATAGGTTTACAGTTAGAGGGGTGTTGACACGGCCTTGTAATAACACCACAATCAAACCCTGAATAGCTCCACCACCACCCAAATTCCTTCCTGCCCCTTTGTAGTTAACCCTCCCCCCCCCATTCCCTGCAACCACTGATCTGTCTGTCCCTGAAGTTTTGCTTTTCCAGAATGTCATATAAATGGAGTCATGCAATATGTAACCTTCTGTGGCTGGGTTCTTCCACTTGGTCTAATGCTTTTAAGATTGATCTATGGCTTTGCATGTATCCGTAATTTGTTCCTTCTTATTGCTACATAGAAGTCTATTGTCCTTGTGTGGTTTCCAAAGTTGTCATTTAGCTTCTGATTCTTTTCTGTGTAACGCATAAAGCTCTCTATTCAAAGAATTTTCTTTCTTCCTTAAGATACTGAGACTGCAAAAGCACATGTGGAGTGAGGGCATTCCACCTCAGAAGCGTCACCACTATGACACGTTTCTACACCAGAGCTGGCTCCCCCAGCCCCCAAAGTACCTCTGCCTCTTCCCAGGACTAGGATTCCTAGGAATTTTCTAATCAAAGCTAAAGAGTGCTACTGCTTGCTTTTAATCTTTTAAAAAATTATAACTAACAGACAAGTCTTGAGGCTGGGGAAAGAATGCAAGGGAATGTATTTGTTCAGAAATGGATGGTGGCTGCTAATGGTCTTCCAAGGCCAAAGGTATGTGGCCCAAACACAAATTCCATACAGAAGCTTCCCCTTTAGCCATTGTTCATGTGGCCACAGAGTTACATGAATCTTTTGGATTCTCAATTCTGCCATCTGACAAATAGCTTTTGTTCTCCTCTCAAGGGCCACACCACCCTCCGACCACACCACTAAATTGCAACCTGTGGAAAGTGAGGTGGGGGGGAGGTGGAGTGGGGAGGTGGAGTGAGGAAGTGCACAAGGCCAAGTTGGAGAGTCTCGGGTGCTCGGCTCCGAAGTTTGACTATCACCCTATAGCCAACAGGAATGAGCAAAGGGGTCCAGATAGGGGAGGGCCAGTATGAATTCTGGAAATCCTTCTTCTATCTGAAGTAGGGACATCTGTTGGAGGATCTGCCATGCTTCCCATGAGAGACAACCATCAGCAGGATGATACAGAGAAGAGACTCCATCTCGGCGACACATGGGATGTAGAATTGACGGGAGTCGGGAAGAAGGGCAAGGAAAACAACTTCATTTAGCTACCCCAGTAACACTGTAATGGAGGCGTCGTCATGTCCACTTCGCAGATGGCAAAACTGAACTCAATGAGGTGAAATGACTTCCATGTGCTTACAAGCCAGTAAGCAAGAACACATAGCACAGTATTGAGACACTGCACACAGGCATCACTCAGGCATGTGTGACAGTGAGAAACACATTTAACGAATTATGGAAAACTACCTTAAATAAGCCAGAAACTATGCTTGGGGAAGAGTATCCTTGAATCCTTGGAGAGCAATGTCTGGGCAATATATACCGCCAGTGAGATTTTAAAAGGGCGTGCCCTGCTCATTCTCTTCACTCATCCTTTCATTTTGTCCTTCCTCCTGCGTCCGGGAAAGTGAGATTTGTATAATAACGTGTTAGCATTTGAGGGCATTTCAGGAAGTCTGCTGCCAGCTGCCTCTTTTGACACAGACACAACCCCCACCATGGTTTTATTCCTTTTGGGAAAGTGACCTCCTTTCCACTTCCCCGCTGCTTTGGAGATAAAAGACAGTGAGGAATTTACCCTTTTCCCCATAATATTGTGGCTGTAATTTAAAGCAGCCATAACTCATGTACAGAACTGTGACTATAATATCACGGAGAAAGCCATCATTCAAAACCCAAAGGAAGAAACATGGAGTCCTGTTTCTTCCAGCTGTAAATTGCCTCAAAATCAGCAGACAGCTGCAAGCATAGCCAGACAACGGAAAGTAAAGTTTTGAAAAGCCACCCGTGATGAATTGTTGGTTTTCCTTTTCTTCCTTTTTGCACATCTTCACTAGAGTCAAAAGAGTTTTCTGTATTGGAATATGACCAGGACTAGATCATTGATCCTTATTGGGCTAGTATGTGACTCTCCAAATTTGGGGGATGTCCTAAAAGATTCGTAGAGCTGGATTAAATTTGCAGAGACTAAAACTTGGTCAATTTGGCTTGGGTAAAACCAAATAGTTTTGCAATGATACCAGTCTTGAGTCTGCCAGGGCCATGTGTCTATTTTTCTATTGTTCTTGGGCAGGGTGTTCCAGACCGGTAATTTCTCCCACCTTGTTCTGGCCCATGCTTCCCATCTGTGGGCAGACAGGTCAGTCTATGCTATGGTAAAAATTCACTGCTCTAGTCGTTCTCTGGTGAGCTCACGTAGGCCTTCAAAATCCCCTAAAACTTGCCCTCCACATGTCCTGCCACAGTTAGCTCTGTTGAGTATGCATGTTTATAGGTGGGTATGAACGCCTTCCATGCCTTGAGAACATTCTAGATACTTTTTGCTCATTATATTATCTCCTTTAGTCTTTGTTACAACTCTGAAAGTTAGATACCATGATCATTCCCATTTTGTCGTTGAGGACATTAAGTCAATGAATGAGTCTGTAAGGAGAAGAAAAGTTCTAACTTAGGTCGATGGCACTCATCAAGCTGGTGTTCTTGTCTCTCTTGGTTCACAATTCTGTCAAGGGGTTAGAGGTATAGGACCTCTGTTAGAAAAAGGAGGACAAAATTCTCATAAATGCTACTGAATGTATAAACCTTTAAATCAAGTATTACCTGAGTGTCAGGTATTTCTGAGATATCATAAAAGTTCATAATTTCCTAATCTGTGCTTATGCCTCCAGACTTATGAGTTCAGGCTCTAGGGTTAGATGGCCTGACTTCAATCCCAGCTGTCACTTCTTATCAGTGGTGACTTTGAGCAATAAAATCAGTAACTTCTTTGTGCCTAGGTTTGCTCTTCTTGAAATGAAGATTCTAAGTAGTATTCCACTTTATAGGGTGGTTTTCATTTTTAATGAGGATAAATTGATGTAAAAGGTCCAACACAGGTGTGGCACATAGGTTGTATGGTTGACTGTTACATGGGTGGCTCCAAATGAACCATGCCTCAGTGTTTGAGTCCTCGTGTGGCACCTGCCCTCCCACTGTCCCCAGACCTGGCTGGGTGACTGGCTTTGGCAATGGGTTACTAAAAAGTGGAATAGAAACAGAGTCTTGTTTTAAAAGATTTTATTTATTTATTCTTAGAAAGAGGGGGTGGGGGATAAAGAGATGGAGAAAAACATTAATGTGTGGTTGCCTCTTGTGCTCCCCCACCAGGGACCTGGCCGGCAACCCAGGCATGTGTCCTGAGTGGGAATTGAACCAGCCACCCTTTGGTTCACAGGCTAGTGCTCAATCCACTGAGCCACACAAGCCACAGAGTCTTAATAAGTAGGTACACACAGGGGTTTGTCCCTTTGGGACACTTGCTCCTGAAGCCTTGAGCCAGTGTATAAAGAAGTTAGGCTAAGCCCTGGCTGGTGTAGCTCAGTGGATTGAGTGCTGGCCTGCAAAGCCAAGAAGTTAGGCTATCCTGTTGGAGAGACCTCCTGAAGAGAGAGAGAAATGTCAGGAACAATCCTAGGTGTTCCAGCCATCCCAGCTGAGGTTCCAGGTAGCCATCTAGGATATTCTAGCCCCAGCAGATGCCATGAGGAGCAGAACAACCACCAGCTGAGCCCAACAAACCCATAAAATCCTAAAAAAATAAAATATTGTTTTAAGTTGCTGAATTTTGTAGTGGTTTGTTACACAGCACTGAGATAAAATGTACTCAATAAATATCAGCTATTTTTAAAGTTATCATTATTATTCATTGACTTTATTTTTAAAAAATTAACATTAAGACATGGAAGACTGTGTTCCTCAATAACTCATTCACTCAGCAAGACTGTACTGTGTTCCTACTCTGGGCAGAGCAACAAGGACTTGTCTCCCATTTTTAAGGAATGGTATTTTCTCCCCAGGTGTTCCTTCATAGGAATTTTGAACTCTTAAAGTTGCAAAATAGAAAAATTAAAATATCTCCTCCTGTTGCAATTATCATTTATTGAGCAACTACAGTGTTTATTCATTTTTTAAACATTTTAAAAATGCACGAGGGAATTAGTAAAGACCAAGACCTTATTTTTTACATACTCACAGATTCTTCTTGATAGGAAGTTCAAAGATACTCAACACTACATCAAAACCATAGACTCTCCAAGATGAAAGGGCCTCTGTAAGGTCAGCCACTCAGCTCTACTCTAGGTAGGCTTTCATCTCTGCACCCCTGGGAGCTGCCAAGGCTCCTGTTTTTAAAGTTCTGGGAGCAGTGAGCCCTGGGTAGCGGCCACAGAGCCCTTCCTGTGCAGGGCTGGTGTTTCCAAGGGAAACAAGGAGCAGTGTTAACTTGGTGTCTCTTTCAGGCTCCTGCATTATGGGCTGCTGTAATTTAGGGTCATGTTTGTAGCTGTTAAGTGCCATTTGGTTGAGAATCATCCACTCCTTACTGGTTACACACAGCTTCTACTGGGCATACAAACAAAATGAGTTAAAATTGGGCACCAAAGAAGCCCACCCTTCCTCCCTGCGGTTCTCTCTTTGCCAGGACCTACGGGCCATCCTTCATCTCCTTAAAGATTGGTTGGGTTTCAGTTGTTTGCTGGACAAATGAGTTTTAGCCTTGCATTATTTCTCTTCTCTATGTTTGCATTTTAAGCTATATATAGATATAGATATCTAATATATGTAAACATATATAAATCACCCAATTATAGAATTAAAGGTTTAGTGCCCTATTAATCTAATTTCGAAATCAGAGAGACAGGAAGTGGAGTCTATTCCAATTCCTCACATTTATTTGCTCAGTTATTTTAATTTATGAATGGGGGTAGGAGTGAGGGTCAGAAGGGGACCAGGAAAAGCATTTGGCCTGGAGACAAACATTCACAGAAGACCTCAAATTTAGACTTTTGACATTGTTTCCAAATGAGGTTATAAATAGTTATAGACACAGATGCTTTTCATTTGACTCTAAACTTGTGTCCCATGATTGAGCTGTATTACCTTTTGGGTGCTATGAAATTAATTTTAAAAAACAAACTCTGGTAATTACCTGTGAATAGCACAATTATATGCCATTATGTTTTTTGAATTAAAATTATAGTGTAAACATTATAATGTTAATGTAAACATTAAAATATACCACAGTTTTATGATCCTGCTTTGACAGTTCTTAAACTAACAATAGCTAAGCATTCATGAGTCTTTATCATATGCTAGGTATTTGCCAGGAAACTCCACGACAAGCCTGTGAAGTAGGACCGACCATCCCAATTCACAACTGAGGATCAAGCTCCTTAAGAATTATGTCCAAGGGTCCACAGGTGATTAAGCCCAGAGCTGGGGTTTGAGCTCAAGCACTCTGGCTGTAGAGCTAAGGTGTCCAACTCCCAAGTCTGCCGTCTCAGTTTCAAAATGCTCCAAACATGGAGAGGGCTCCTTGTGTCTCTTAGAGCAGGAAAAGGAGAGGACAGGCATGGGAATGATGCCAGAAAGGATGGGCCAGGCAAGACCCGTGGGGCTGCTGAAATACCATTTGCAGCACCTGCTGGAGCAAAGGTGGGTGAGTTTTCGAGACTCTCCCAGGGCCAGGCCTGTCTCCCTGGCAGTCTCCCGGCCTTGGGTTTTCACTATGCTCCTGTTCCCTCCACTTTCTCCCTCTTATTCCCAGTTCTGTACTCAGCATTTGACCAAAGATTCCTGCATGTGGGGGGTCCTGAATCCCTTCTCGTGGCATTCTCTCTCTGTCCTGAACTACACCCCACTCTCAGATCCTGTCTCTGGCCTTGGGCTCCTCTGTAGAGGCTGTGCCACCCCCTGGGTTAGCTGTGGAAAACCCAGAGCCCAGGATTTCTGTAAACTCAAGGTCAGAGCTGACCCTCCTGAGCCCAGGGTCCAGGGAGTGGAGGAGAGGAGAGCAGCCTGCTGGCGAGGGGAGGGCAGGGGGCACGAGAAGCCCTGTCTGCACGCTCAGGGCCCTGTGAGGAGGGGCATGTGGGGAGGTAAGTATATACTTCGTGAGGTGTGTCCTGGAAACCTGCTGACGCGGCAGCAGCTGACATTACTTCTGTGTGCACGTGCAGTACCTTGGAGACAATGCCATTCACCGGGAGGCTGGCAAGCCCAGGCTACACAAATAGGCCTGGTCACGGCCATTGGAATCATAGAAGCCCACAGGCACAGAGGTTGTCAGCTTTGCAATGGGCTACAAAATGCTGAGGCCTGAAAAAAATCATTGGTTAGGCAACAGAAAAGGAAATCATAAAATACAAGTAAATGTCTAATTAAATGCCTTTAACCCATACGGCATATCACCGAGTCAGCCACAAGTCAATTCATGTGTAAATAATACGTATTTAATATGGAATGTGAGTGATTTCCATGTGATTTAATATGTTTGCAATGATCTTAAACTGACACTGACACAAAGGGGCTAGGTCCCTCTGAGGAAGCTGGCAGCGGGGACAGGATGACATGTGTTGGAGGATTTGTATGGACAGGAGGTCACAGGTGGACACATGGATCCTTAGAAGGGCAAAGTGAGGCAAAGCATCCCTATCAAAGATGCCCACGTGTTCCCCAAGTGAGCCTCTTTCTTTGGCCCCACAAATCATAAGTAAAATTCCAAAATTTACAATCTTGGTGCAATTGAATTTCTTGCAAGGAGAGTAGGTGGGGGATTGAGGGTGGAAGCTGCCTTTCTCAGCATCTCTGAAACTGAACCCGCCCCCACCCATTTCTACCTGTGTGTCTAACCCTTGTTGCAGTTCCAGAGGCCACTGCCTGACCCCTGCACAATGGCAAGTGCCTCCTACAGCGTCTTCTGCTTCCCTCCAGCTTTTTTCCACAAAATAGAAACAATAGTCTTTAAAAATCATAAAGCAGAGCCCTGGCCAGTGTGGCTCAGTTGTTTGGGAGTAGTCCCGAAGACTGAGAGATCACAGGTTCAATTCTCAGCCAGGGCACATGCCTGAGTTTCAAGATGTGTCCCCATTGTGGCTTGTTCAAAAGACAACCAGTCAACATTTCTCTCACACATCAATGTTTCTCTCCCTCTCTTTTTTTTCCCTTCCTCTCTCTCTAAAAGCAATGAAAAAATGTTCTCAGGTGAGGGTAAAAAAAAATCATAAAGCAGATCCTTTATCCACCCCCCGCCAGCCCAATAAGAATAAACTCATACCTCTTTCTTTGGGTTTTGACAAAACCATTGGTAATCTGGCCCCTAACCTCTGCTCATTCCTCATTACCTGCCCTTCTCTCCCCTGTGAAGCTGACCTAGCCACACCACCTCCCTGTGTCTTCCTCAATGAGGCAAACTCAGCCTGGCCTCAAAGCCTTGGTGGTTCCCTTTGCTTAGAACCCCTCCCTCACATCTGCCGGCACCAAGCTGAGGTCACAGGCAGTGGCCACCTGTCACAAAGGACTTCCTTGACCCCCCCCAGGGGAAATCCACGGCCTGTACCTCCTCTACATCACAGGACCTCATACTATGCTGTTTCATTTTCCTCATCAAACTTTTCACTATCTGTAACTACCTTCTCATGTACAATATTCTTTTACTTTTGTTTGCTTGTTTGCCTATCTCCCTCCTACCAGGATGTAAGTTCCACCAGGAGAGGGACTTGCCTGTGGTTTCCACCACTGTGTTGCTATTGCTTTATAGTAATGCCCGGGTATAGTCGGTGGTCGATAAATGCTCGTTGAAAGCATGCGTAAAACAATAAATACATGAGCTTGAACCGACGTGGCCCACAGGAGTGTCAATATCACAGAGATCTCTGAGGTCCTTGGATTGGAGGTAAACTAATTTTAACTAAATCTCCAAGGGGTCTTCAAGGAACATCTGGTTTCTGTAGGTATTTACTTATATCATATCTCATTGCAAAAGAATTTGCAATCATTTTCAAAGCTACAGGGCAATAAAATTTTTTAAAAAGGAAATAAGCATGGAAAAAAAATAAGATAAAATGAGGGCAAGATAAGCAATTAAAATACATATCACAAAATCTTTTCTGCCTTGCCAGAAGTAGATGCAGATTTAACTTAATAGCTAGTGGCAGCTCATCTACACTAAAGTCCTTAAAAAGGAGAAAAGTATAAAACTTTACTTATTGAATTTTTACCCATTAGTCATGAATCATAACAGCTATGAGATGTGTTTCCAATTAATTTTACCGATCTTAGTTATAGCACTAAACACGATTTGCTGTCAATCAATATTTATTGAGCATCTGCGCTCAAAAGGCTTACACATTCCAGCAGAGTCATGTGCCTTTCTCATGTGCTGCCGTAATAACCTGTCAGGGTCCTGATGAGTCAAAACGTTTATGAGGAGCTAAGCCTGCAGGAAGGAGAGCTGACAAGCCCCCTGGGGAATGTGGGCCTGTTACAGCCTACTACCTCCAGTCAATAGAAAATTCTTACTTGAGTTTAATTTACAGGCTCCTTAATAATATTGAGGTTCATTTTCCTCAGATTGCCTTCTCAGCCCATTTTTCCAGAGTAAAGACTTTCAATTAATTTTTTTCTAAAATTTATATGTTTTTCAAAATTTTGCTCATCTCTGTTTCTCTCTTTGGGCACTTTCTGTGTTCTCTCTCTCCCTCTCTTTTTTTGTCTTCCTCTCCCTCTACCCCACACCCCCCCGTCCCTGACTCTCACATTTTTGAAAGGCGGTACAGCAAAGTGCTGAAAGCCACTGAAAATTCCGTGAGTCATGAACTACTGGCCAAGTTGCTTAATATTTCTGTGCCTCAGTTATCTGTTTGCAAAACTGGGGTGGGAGTCGGGGTGTACATTTACATTTAGCTCCCAGAGTGGTTGTGAGGATTAAATGCATTTGTGCTTAGAACAGAGCTTGACACGTGGCAAGCACTTTGTGAACTGTAGTCATTATTATGATTACATGACATTCCCCTTTAAAATGATCCCCTCCTCCTTTCCTGTGTCCCTCAGCAGAAACTATATTTATTCCTATTGTCTTATATTTTCATTTCTCTGAACGTGACTAGAATCATTTCCCCTCTTCTTTGCTTAGAAAACTCCTAGTCATCTTTCAGGACTAATCTTTGGTGTTTCTTTTGAAACTTTTGAATTGACACACCCAACTCCTTCTCTGGTCTTCCCTGGCGGCCTATGCCCACCTCTCCATCATGGCATTTAGAATATCGTGAGGTGTTACTGTTTGCCTGTCTGTCTCCACGAAGGAGTGTTGGGACAAGGGCTGGAACTTGCCCCTTTGGGTCTTCAGTGTCTTGCACATTGTTTGCTAGATAGTGGTTGTTCAGTTCAAGGCTGGTAGAACTAAGTGCAGACCTGGTCCCATGGGGAAATCCAACAACGAAAGGACAGCACTACATTTCTTACACAGTTTATACCTAAGCGATCCAGTGTCATGCTTGCTTTTCTACTGGGACTAAAAGAAATGACTTATTTTTATTCTTTATAATTTAAGGATTTTAACTCATTATTATAGAAGACAAAGCCCTATTTCCCTTGCAAAGCATATTTCAGGAAGCAGCAGGGAGTGTTGGATAGTACTCTTTCTGGGCACCCAGTTTCAGCTCCATTTCTGCCCTGCCCGAGTTGTGAGGTTTGGAGTAAATTAGCTCCTCTTCCTGGCCTTCAGTGTCTGCATTAGTGAAATGAGTGTTACGATGCTTGCCTTGTCTTTCTTTCTCATTTCCTGTGAACATCAGGAGTGATGGTACGTGTGAATATGCACCCCTCTGCAGGGGTGTTTAGACACAGTTAGGCACTTATCCAACTAAGGGGTGAAAACTATTCTGGCTGCAATGTTAACTGGAGACAATATTCCTTTTGAATCGAGATTCAACTGCAAAGCAATTTGCCCACATATATTTTCGGTTATGCCATTCCATTAGATGTTAACGTAAATGGACTGCTCTGGGAGGCAGGGTGGCGGTGCATCTCAGAGCCGTAGCATCTCTGTGGGGCAGGTTGGATTTTCCTAGTGCAGATGATGAGTATGTAACTTCACCAAAGGACGGTGGGGGCAGGGCTGGACAGTCCAGGCAAAGGCCAGGGTGCACACTCCAAACACAGTGCTGTGTGGATTATGGCTATTTTTATGTGGCAACTGAACCACGAAAACTTACACGCATAATGATTTGTCGGCCAGAAGATGTCTACATGCCAGTCCTTTAATTTTTCTTTGCTGCTTTGTAATTCTACTCTGATAATAACAAATGAAACCACAGCACTTCCATCAGAAACCGGAGCATGTCCATGAATAACTAACAGACTACATACAGTTTTCCCAGTGAATGTTCAAAGACAAACGTGGGTTGGCTTTTGTATATAAATTGCCAGTGCGCCTTTTCCATTCCGGTGGGAGCCCTCCGAAGGGTACATTACAGCTGTGATGAGTAACAGTCCCTCTAAAGAAGCTGGCGTGAGGCATGCGTTTCATCCCACTGAGTGGAACACCATGCCTGTTGCCAAATGTGCCAGGTCTCCCATGATTAAATAAATATATACATATGCCACTTGGCTTTGTTTCTAAGTTCTAGGTGCTATAGAAACCAAGCAATTTATTACTATTAATAATGTTACAGTTAAAATAGATGCAAAGCCAAGGAATGGTGGTTTGTCCTTAGATAGTGCATTTGATCAAATTTCCCTGTTGTTTTTTCTTACCTAATTGTTACTCGTCACATTCTTTAACTCCTTGTGTACCACTACAATAAATGACAGTATTCTTTCTAATATAAGTTACCTCTATGTAGTTAATATTTTAATTAATGAATCTATAAATATAATGTTTACCTCACAGATAATAACAAGTAGCGTTTACTATTTGACAGGTATTTTTCTAATTATGATTAGTCCCATTTTACAGAAGAGAAAATTGAGGTTTAGAGAGGTTAAATGACTTCTCTAAATGAAATAACTAGAATTTGAACCAATACCATTATGTTCTAAAGCTTTTCTTACTTCTGTGTAAGTAAAGCATAAAAATATTGCTCAATAAATCTTATTTTTCTTTTTTCCCAAGC